>JARJLE010000108.1:0-286100 GCA_029289555.1 Mycena latifolia | reverse complement strand
GGTTGAAATCCCAACCCAAGTTAAAACGGCGTGACGATTGGGATGTCGAGTTCTGTGAGGTAGCCATTGTACTGACCTTGATATTATTTAAGTAAAACATGCAGCCCAGTGCAGTCATTGCTGCTCACTTCGATTGGGCCACCGCTCCTTGCGAGTTCTTCAGAGCAGGCGGGAGTGCTTGGCCGGGGTAGAGATTGTCGGTTTGTCCAGTTCTCGCTTTTCTTGAAGTACGGAGGAGGCCATTGAATGACCATGACTTATCATCGATGATTTCCGCCCATGCGTCATAATCATCAGCCGCTGCGCGTCTCCACGCCTATTCGCAGACGGTCAGCAATATTTAGAAGACGAGCAGAACAAGGAGTACCAATCCATTGATACCGCTGGAGCCTCCGACCAGCTTTCCTCTGAATCAAAAGATCAGATGCTGCTAATGGTAAGCAGGGAGCTCGTACCTGGCGAGATACATCGAGCGGTTATTGACACCTTCTTGCTGTGTAGAGGTAAACCCCCAGTCGTAGTCCGGATTGCCAATATAGCCCTGGCTACTCGGGACGTCGATAGCTGTGTCATTGGGCCTGTACATTCCGGCCTCGATGACGCCGACTCGGACGTTGGGGTTCTCAGCCAGTCGGGAGGCGACGGTGAGACCGGCAGTGCCGCCCCCGACGATCACGAAGTCGAAAGAGTCCTCGGCAAACGCTTGTGCGCTGGAATCTTTGATGCCGTGTTAAAATTCGGTAGAAGGGGGGGGAGAGGGGGTATAGGAAGCTCGCCTAGCATTCGGGGCCCTACAGTGGCTGACACAAGGCCAGATGCAGTCAAGAACAAGACGAGACGAGTGAGCGACATGGTTCTCAAGCTCTCGGTCGGTGCAAGGCAAGGTAGAAACGGACAGTGAAGGGCTTGAAATCTAAGGCAATGTGCGGTGTCCCCTTGCTTTTTATACCAACCCGATGCGCGCCCACCGAAATTCGCGCGGCGCGTCACCCGCCGCAAGAGACTCTGTCACTGCTTCTGCTCAAACTTAGACCTTGGTAAACATGGCTTGACGATTTGTTTCATTAACACCGGATCAGTGATTTGCATCTGAAACTGGTAGTAATGACGTCCGAAGATTTGCATGGACATTTCAGGAAAATGTCCGCTTTCGTCAAGAAGTCTCACCGCTCGTTTATCTCCGGACCTGGCAATCGCCAACAGGTCGAAGAGCAGGCCACAGGTGCATCTACTGGACATCAAGAAACATTGAATCAGATTATCGTAGCAACAAGCTTAAGTTGGCTCCGAAACCATATGTACCCACCTGTATGCTCCGCGGTAGGATGATGCTGCCAGTAGAAAATCGTGTCGGTGTTCCTAAATGCTGTCCCAGCACTTCAAACTGTTACTTCGGCGAGACTCGGTCGCGCCCCTGGAAAATGTGACGTGTGCTCGGGATTTGCGGTGGGTCAACATGTAAGTCCAAATATGGAACGATCCGCGGGCAGTGTGGTCGAGACAAGTGCGATGCCAAGATTGCCCAGGGCCGGGGCCCATCTTTGCAATGTACGAGGGACAGCATTACAGCCACCAGGGACTCCGTCCCAACGCCCTCCCTCTCGCTGCAACCAATTTCCGTATGCGGATTCGGATTTCGCGCGAAGTTGTGATGTCGGGGAATGCGCAAATCTTTCAGGAACACAACGTAAAATCCAAGATAATTAATCGCGTATCATTAGGCTAGGCATGATGGATTGTCTGGATTGTCGGTACTTTGTCGATGGTATTGTGTTACTTACGTGATAACCATCCACAGTTGCATTTTGCGTTAGTGCCGTTCCTATGCTAGGTCGGCACTGAAAATAAAGCACTGACATCAGGTTTCTGATATAGCTTCAATACACGCGCGGACCAAGGAAGAATAAGCGAATCGATCGAGAGTTGCCAACATAAACCATTTGAAGTCGCTCTTTAGGTGGGACGACCGAACGACGGGCGAGAGTATTTCTGACAAGCAAAGGCGGTGGAAGAATGATTTAAAATGTAGAAGGAGCAGAAACCCGCTACTAGGAAAAGATAGCGGTAATTATTCCGGCTCTGGTCTGTAAATCCGAGCCGTTCATGATTTTCAAGGCGCTAACGCTACTACGGACAAGCCATCTCGACGCTGATTAATCTTTTCCCACTTCCCTCCATACATCGGCCGTTTTTCTGGTTTCGCCTTTACTTTGTGCTCGAATGCCCCAAGCGTATCGTGGCATAACATTGTTGATTCGTTATGGCTCGAGCTTGAGACTCAGGGTAGAAGGGGGCATTAACTCACCTATGTCATGTTCATGACGCAGTATTCAGGCAGCGCGCGAACGCAGACAACGCTCCTTGATCTCGGAAGCATGTACACGTCGATCGTAGCTGAAGGAGCATTTACACGGCATGTGCGCCGATTCTAATTCCAGGACGAACGCCGCTCCGCTGTATTAATATTGCTCCACGCAACCCGCCCACCGCGGCGCGCCTCGCCTCGATATCAACGTACACTCCGCCTTCGCACGCCGGTTTTCGGTCGGTTGTAGAATTCGAACCCGGCAAAGGAAATATTGCAATGAGGTACCATCCGTGTAAGTACCTCGTAAAACTCTCCAGTATTCACATAATTCCGTCCCACAATGCGATATAACGTTTGTCTCTCGCTCGAAAGATATCCGCCCATCTAGGAAGACAAATAAATCGATTTCAACCTCGCATATGCATCAATCCCTTCGCTCGACTCGGTTCGCACTAATCAAAAACTCAAGGTGCATATGTACGAACAGCATCTCCGCGCCGCTAATCTGGACAGAGCCGCGAATAATTGAAATCCGCAAATAGTTGAAATCCCGTTACAGTCGTTCAGCCAGAATCAATGACTAGTACTTCCCTTCCGTTGTTCGCCCGCGCCGACACAGCCTAGCGTTAAGTAAACTAGAATCTCGTTCTAGGCTCACGAGCACTGACGCACGGTGAGCCTTTTATTTAATTTATAGGGATTATTGCAACGTTCCTGAAATATGAAATATTAATCTCATCCCGAAGCCAAAGCAACTCCAGTTCAAACTCCGTGCGGCGGGCGTTTGACTCCTCCTTTTCCTCTGCCGATCCCGATTCCTAGGTCCGCCGTTCAAATTCAATTCAGTTCTTGTGTACATGTAGTCCGCGTCGGTGTCGGTGTCGGTGTCGGTGTCGGTGTCGATTGATGTGGACAATGGGTGAGTTGGAGAATACATACATATTTCAGGCGAGTTTGAGTTTGTCTAGCGTAGTAGTCGGCACCGTCCACAGTCCTAACATACATATTTCATTGTACTTAGTTTGGTCTGCCATTCAAGTCTAGTATCCATACAGCGAAGGAAGACCTGCACACCAGATTGAAATGTACACCACCTCGCCAGGCACGCGATGATTTAGCCCACCCGCTTCATTTGCTCCCCACCTCCGAAGGGGAGCCGCCTATGCTCGCTCCGCCGTAGCGACTCATCTCGCCCGTTCCCAACATAACGGTGGGTGCACACCGCGACACGTCGCCTCACTTGCGAGCTCGCACACAAACCAGCGCTTCACCGCGCTACATGGGGCACGAAAATCCTCAGCGCCCGTTACGCGCCCATCCCCAGTACCGCACAGGACATCTGCCGGGCAACCAAGCGCGCGCCCCAGTCGGTTGTTTCTCTGCAACGAGATGTACGAGGACACGCCCCACCCGTACCCGCACTCGTCCTCGGCGCCGTGTACACGCTATCACCCGTTCGGCTATACGCGGTACGCGGTACGCGGTACGGCACACCCATTCCCCCCTGCGGGCGATTCACCGGCGAAGACGATTAGCGACGGCGTGCGCGCCGCGGCCGTGGGTACAGATACCCGCGCCACATCAGCCCGCCCGAGCTCCATATGCAAAAAAGTCCGCATCACGCCCCCCTCCGCGACGCATCTCCCTGCGGGCGCTGTAGCCGCGCGCCATCGTCGGCGGGTCGTGGGGACTTCCCGCACCCTGCAACTGAGCATTCAAAGCTGCACACGCACACTGCAGCGCCACTCCCAGGCGCCGCGCGAGCGATTCGCCAGCACAAACGACTAGCGACAAGGGTGACGCCAAGGTCTTCCGCTCGCGCCTTCTGGGCTCCACGCGTACCACTCCCCAGGCGCCGCGCGAGCGGTTCGCCATCGCAAAGGACTAGCATCAAATTTGACACCAAAAGTGGGACGCGACGAGCAAATGGTGGAGCCACCTTCGCGAAGCGTGGGGTGCGCGCCCCACACGGAGAGCAGAAGAACGCATCTATGACGAGGCGGGTACAGCACGCGCATCCCCGCCGCCGCGGTGAGGACCGTGCGGCTGCGCGCAGCCGGCGGTACGCGCCCACCCTGAGAACGAAAGGACTCGAGCGCGCGAGGTGGGCACCACGCAACGAAACCGCCCGGGGAAGAAGGCCAAGGGGCGTGCTCGGCCCCAGCCGCGTGTACAGCACGCGCATCCCTCTGTCGCGCTGAAGGCCGGGAGGCTGCGCGCAGCGGGTGGTGGCCTCGCCATGCGGAAGAGAGAGGAAGAGCGTGTCGAGCTGGCGCCGCGGGTGTCGCATAGGGACCGTCCGCGGACGAAGGCTTGCGGGGCGAGCATCCTCCATCCGCGCGGACTACATAGCAAGAGCATCCCCTCCCGCCTGCGGCGCAATTCGCCAGGGAGTCGGCGCGGCGCGGCGCGAAAAGGCGCCGCGAGACGAGCGACGTGTACGTCCGCGCCTGCAAGACGTGACGTGGCATGTACCTGGACAAGCACGTTAGCTCCAGCGGGACGCAAAGGGGGAGGACACGCGAGGCAGATGGGCAGGGGGCATGTAGAGGGAGGGCGCGGGTAAGGGGCCAGGGGCGAGACCGGAGAAGGATGGGAGTATGTCGAGGCGAGGGAGGGGTACGAGGGAGGGAGGAGGAAGCGGGGGAGCACTTGGATGGAGGAGGGGCGTTGCGGGGAGCGCCCGGGCAATAGCGAGTGGGGATGTAGGAAGACGGGCTGGGAGGCGGTAACGAGGCAAGCTCGCGGACGCGGGATGCGCGATGAAGAAGGGACGTAGCCAGAGCGAGAGACGGTGGAAAACACATAAGAGGGGAAGGAGGGAGTAGCGACGCAGTAAGGGTATGAAGCAGGCATCGCGGGTAGCACACGGAGGATGTAGGGGGTTAGGAGGGCGCAGCGCTCGCTGATGAGTGGACAGAATACGAGCTCACCTACGTGTCCTGGGGGACGCCGATACCGTGTCCCCCACCCCTCATCCCGCAACGTGGCCTACATCGGAGTGAGTAGCGATCGCCGTCGTCGGCGATACATGCCCTGCAAGAGGGACGTGGCATGTACCCGGGTCCTAGGTATAGCGTCAGCTCAGCACGATCTAAAGGACGCAAAGGGGGGAGTGTGCGCGGGGCAGAGGGACGTCGAGCGTGAAGAGGATAGCGCGGATGCACGGGGAGGAGGGTGCACGGAGGCGAGGGGATAAGGGAGGAGTGGCGCAGGGAGAGTACGGACGGCGACGATGGATGGCATCGTGAGGCACATGGGTAATGTACGGGGAATATCGAGTAGAGGATGGTGGAGAGAGACGAGGCGCACGGACGGCGCGGAGGGATGGGGTGAGGGAGACGGTGGAAGCAGGGGGCGCAGCGCGGTAGGATGGTGGATCGGGGGGGGGGGGGGGGATCGACACGAGGAGCAGGAAGGCAGACGCGCAGAAGAGAATACGAGCTCACCTTCTGCCCCCTTTCCCGCGACTCCCGCAGCCTTCCCCGCATCGTTCCGCGTCGTGTCCCGCCACCAATCGCCGTCGTGCGCATCAGAATCGCCGCGGGAGCATCCTTGGAGATGGGTCAGTGTCGGGCATCGACAGAGGGGGGAAGGGAAGGGAGGGCGAGGGACGAAGGGGGGGGCGAAGGGACGAAGGGGAACTGGACGCGGATGGAGGGCGCCGCGGAAAGAATGCGCACGGGGACATAGACACGCGCCAAGCGAGAAGAGAGGTGCAGATGGGGCCGCAATGAAGGAGGGGTAGGTAACGGGCGAGGACGGACGGGCGCGGCGATGCGATGCGGATGGCGTGCAGGGAGATAAACGACTCCAGGAGACAAAGCACTCACTCTCTCTCGAAGTCGGTTGCGAAGGCAATGCGAATACCATCGAGCCTCGCGGGTACTCCCTGTGCATCAGGAGTGCGCTGCGAAGATAACGTCAGTGTCGGTCGGTGGCGCGGACGAAAGCACGGAAGGGGGATGGGAGCGTGGAGGATGAGGCGCGGGAGTACGGTGGAGGGGAGCCGGAGGATGCGGTAGGGCGCGATGGGCGCGAGCGGCATACGCATACGCCAGCGGTGCCGCGGTACAAGGCACAGGAGAGATACGGAAGGATGTCGAATCGCAAGGGCAATGCTTAAATAAAGCATAAAAAATGCACGTACCGACAGGTTAATCTTAGGCACGCATTGGCGCCACTGGACGCGCGTTCCCAACATCGAGGAGTCTACAGTAGATGCGACGACGGCCCCATCGTCTGAGCCGAGTTCAGGATTAAGATCCACTGGCATGTCGAAAACGGTGTAAAACCCATAGAGCGAGCTTTGTGGCGAGCTTGTAACACTTGAGACTTGGATAGGTTTTGGTGGGCCATGGAAAGCGACACCGGGTATCTTGCGATATCCTAGTCCAGAAGGCAGCGATGATAGCCAGCTGGTGGAGAGCCTCCAGACCAGTCGCAAAAACAAAGAGGGGTGGTTTGGCGAAGGTCGGTGACAAGGTGGAAGACCCTACCCTAGTGGCTTATAGGGCGGTGCACGCGCCTCCTCTCCTCTATGCCACCACAAGGTCCACAACGCACTTCTCTCTCTATTCCCGGGATATTTTTGCTTCGGAAGGTATGGGATTTTCTGTGTCAACCGTTTTCCAGTCTCGTCTCCTTGTTCTGCCGGTGGTCCAAGGGAATTTCTCAAGTTTCGCCGGTCAATGTATCCAACTTCAAGCTTCAAGGCCGCTTAAAAACTTTCCTCCCCGAGTTTTCAGGGAATATGCAGCATGCCAAGCCAAAGGCTCACCTATCTGTCCTGGCTGTATCTTCAAGCGCAAATACTCTACTCTGTGGCTGACGCTCCCCAAGTTCCTGCTATTGAAATCTTACCGCAGAATGGCCTTTTCCGGCAAATAGGCTATCGACTGTCCTTGGATTCGGACCCCAAGCCGCGAATACTTGCTCGCACCCTTTCCGACCTCGCCGCCTGCTTCGTTTATAGCTCTGCTAGCCGCACGGTGCTCACGAGCTTGAGGCCCAACCTCGAACGAGCCCGATCGCTATTGGGAACCCGTGAAAATGATGACTCGCAATGACTACACCGCCGCGTATACGCACGAACCCGTGGCTCCGAGCCGGATTCAGGAGGATTAAGACGCTACGCAGCCTTCGCCACCAACGCTTAGAGCGATCTGCCTCCTCGCACAAATACCACAGTATATTCGCACTCAGATACCACTCGTGCCCCTCGACCCTCTCGTCGGTAGATCTAGACCCCGCGCTACACGTATTCCATCCCTCTTCATCGCGAACTCACTGCACCCGCACTAGGCCTAAGATATGTCTCCCGCCATTTCCGCCGAGCAAGATACCTTCCTTCCGTCCACTGGCCCTCAATATGTAAGTTATCTCGTCTGCATATCTATGCGTTTCAAGCGGCCGCGGATTTACATGGCTGTTGTCAATTGTCAACCGCGTATAAGACCCATCCAGCACGGCGCGTCCCGATACGTTGAATGGTGCCGAACTCCTATGAACGCTCTTCTCTTCTCTGCGACACCAAATCGGTTTTCCCTTCCCCGTGCAATTCGACTCCGATGAACGCTCTTTTGCCTCTCTGCGACACCGAATCGGGTTTCCCTCCCAGATGGAATTCGACGACTGTGCCTTTTTTCTGTGGACGGGTGTCGCATATGTATCTCAGGGTCCTTGGCTTATTCTCAGGCTGCTGTGCGGCGCCCCCGGCCCCTTCCAAATCCAGTCCCAACAGCTACCGACGCCTCGATGGCTATGCGCGTAATCAACGCCCTTTCGTCGAAGGCCAAGGCCCTGCCGTAATTGTATTTCCATGCATTGCGGCTGCGCACGCCGAGCTGATGTGCTCGATCTCCTCTCAACACATCTCGTCAAAGCACAAAACGACGCAGATCTCCCCTCGGCCGCTCAATCATTTTGCCAGTGACGAAACATTCTGTTGATACCGTCCCCGGTACTTCTAGTATTGATACTCAGCTCGGCGACGGAGTTTAGCGACCGCACTCTGAGTCGGCAGTATTTTTATCAACTACACGCTGATTTGCGAACTTACGAGCTATTCGTGGAGTTCACTGTGATTCATGAGCTTTTACCCACAATCTGAACACGATGGGTCGGATATGCAAGCGCATTGAAACCTTCAATGGACATCGGGAACATTCTACAAGAGCCGAGGCAAGGCACTTTCCAATTCTCCGCCGGCCATTCCGAAAATCGGCAGCTCTGGATTCGTGGAATCCTGACCCAGCTCGGGACTTCGTATGCTGATATTTTCTTCCTGTGTTCAGTCACCGACATTAATATTGTTTGGACCCGGGCCGGGTACACTGGACCCTATGGATTGGCTAGGGGTAGCAACTCGGATTATTGTGGCGGCTCAACGGCATCAACTTCTGCGCGGATTGCTGACGCGCGTTCCTCAAAATTTGCGAGAGTGCCGGCCGGCGTGTCTAGGCGCGGATCTAACTCGATATCGGATAATTCAAGCTGCGTTTCAAATCGCTCCACTCCACTAATTTCGTGGTATCGACGGGTGTAACATGTCCAATCCAAACAGGGATGCTCAATTCTTAGTTCATCCAGTTCATCTGGCTTTAGTTCATCAATTATTGTTTGAAACAAATAAAGATTTGATCTCCGGCTGGGCGGGAACGCGACCGGCAAGAGAGTAGCACTTCGGATAGGCTCCTATAAGCAGTTCATTGATAGTACCGACAAGAGCTAAATATACAAGGCTTCCTCTGGTATACATTTTATAACCGAGTGAAAAATTCCTGGAAATTTTCCTCAACGTGGATTGCTGCGTAGTTTATTTGGCCAAACATCACTGGTCTTGTCCTTTCAAAAAGAAGACAAGGAAGGTCCTTCAATATTTTTATTAGCGCTCACTTTATACCTCGTCTATCACCTCGACAAGATGTGCTCTGAGGGAGCACAAGCTCGGTGCCGAATCTTGGGCCGGTAGAGCGGAGTTGAAGGTCGAATAAATAATGGATGCACCCTGAGTTTAGGTGAACGGGATGACCCAAGAATTGAGCACCTCCCTAGTTTGGGGTTTCAACCCTCGCATGGCCATCCTGTGTTCACGAACACCCAGCATTGAGGTAATGACTCGGCGGTCGCTGTCTCCTCTGACGGGGCCCTCAACGCCGCTACACACGGACCTGGCAACGGATTCGCTGCGAATCCTGCTGCGGCATCCCCCGTCTTGTTTGATTTTAATTGGTCCGTTAGGCAAATGGATCTTTGACCGATTCGTCCACGTTCATAAAAAGGGGCTCCTAGCCGGCAGACCTGTCCCAACTTAATTGAAATTTCTCCCATCCTGCAACGTCTTCCTTTCCCCACGTATTCTGGTTGACTATTCCACTCAAACTACATCGCAAATGGTCTTGCATTTTGATTTCCCGTCCGGCCTTTTCAGGCTGCTTCAGTACGGTGTTTCCAGAGCCAGGCCCACACGAGGAGGGCGGCTGCGGAATTCAGGAGCGGCGCGATGGCGAGCGGATATAGAATCGACGCGCGCGATCCAAAATATGCACCGGGGATTCGGAGGCCACGCACAAAATTCCTCCGAGAGCATTCCGCGTGTTGAACAGTTCAGGATATGTCTTTCTCCGCCGTCCCGCAGTGGTGTGGTAGGCGCCCGTGCCGCGGGGGTGTGCGATCTGCATCCGGAACGGGCCTGCCGAACATGTTGTGCGAATGCGCGACGTATGATGCCCGTCGAAATTTCCCATGGCTAGCCAGTCTTTCGAGTTTTTTCAAACGGACAAAATACCTCTGATAACATTCCGCATCTCGAACAGTTCAGGATATGTCTTTCTCCACAGTCCCAGTGGTAGGCGCCCATTCTGCGCGGGCGGGACGATCCGTGAATCCGGAACGGCGCTTCTGCAAATGCATGACGTATCATTCACGTATGCTGCCCGTCGAAATTTCCCATGGCTAGCCGTGGCACGGCCAGTCTTTCGAGTTTTTTCAAACGACGCAGTTACTAAATGGTAATGCTGTTGATTTATCTGAGATAAATCAACAGCATTACTTCCGCCAGCTTATAAGTAGCCCACAAGCTGGATGAAGCAAAAGTGTGGCGGGCGAGGCTCTGGAAGGCTGTGCATCACCGGACGTTCTGTGTTTGTTGGGGAATGGGCACTCGGGCACATGACCAAGCTCGGATATGACTTGCCCAAATGTATGACTCATCGTGAATCAGAGGGAGTCAGTAGGAAGCTGGAAGAAAGTACTGGAATATTATGGAACAATTTACTTATGACTCAGATGGACTCATGGATTAGTATAAATACGGTAGCTATAGAGGGAGAATCCTCACGAGCTTGTAAACCTGGCTTTACCGCCATCGTGTAAATCTAAGAATTGATTGCACCGAATATCTGAGTGAATTAAGGAAAGAACTCCTTGAAGCAGAAACTCCATCAGTGTTCGATATCAGATTCGCTGACAGTTCATTCGCACAGGTGATAGAGTGCATCTTTGCCCCCCACGCGGTGAACAAAAAGCACAGCATCACAGCCTGCTGGTACCTGTTGAAGCTCGCATGTTGTGACTCGGGATATAGCAGCAGAGGTTGATGTAACACTGCCAGTCACTAACTTACTACTAATATGGATCCAAGTCCAATCGGAGCTTATTTGAACGCCACAGCTGTTGTCACGAGTCTTCTCTGCTGTATATTGCATATCAGATTCTCCCGGAGCATCCCACATGTCAAATGATTGCGATCTGGCGGTGCCAAACAAAACACGGCTTGACAGCTCTTGCTTTCTCCCACCATGGCCGAAGTACTGGGCACCGTCGCCAGTGCCATTCAGCTCGTCGACACGGCGCTCAAGGCCCGCGAATATGTCAAGGACTTCTATAACGCACCGGTGGAGCAGCGCAAGCTCTTTACAGAGCTGGATGATGTTAAGCCGCTGCTCATAGAGCTGCAGAAGCGTGTCGTGACCAGCCCATCAACAAATGCGCTCCAGCATATGGTAGCCCCATTGGACAGATTTAAGACGATGATGGACAAGTTTACGGCGAAATTCGAGCTTCCAGACGGCCCATTGTCAAAATTATCGAAGCAGCTGTCGTGGACTCTGTGGAACAAGAAAGAGGCGAAGGAGTACTTAATACATGGCTGACGCTGGGAATTTGGTGTGTGCCATATGGAAAATTGTGAGGGTGTTAAATGGACTATATTCAGGGATGCCGGGGAGAAGCAGCTAGCCATTCTAGCTACTGTCACTGAACAGGGTCGGACACAGCAAGAACGTGACAAAGGTCAGTTCATGATCTTGTCCAATGGTTTATTTTTCATTGAACATACTGCAGCTGCTGAAAAGAAAGAGATCCTTGCTGAAGAGAAAGAGATCCTTGACTGGATAACATCTCTTAATTTTTTCCAGCGACAGGCTGATGTCTTCCGTGCTTGGCAACCCGGCACGGGTGAATGGCTGCTGTCAGATGCAACTTTCAAGAACTGGAAATTAGGACCCAGAGGAGTGCTGTGGTGTCAAGGAATATGTACGTTATCACGCACTCCATCAGCCACAGTTCTAAACTTTGGGGAGAGTAGCTGGGGCTGGAAAGACTGTCCTTGCGTGAGTCTGGGCTTCTAATTTCAAGCACTGTGCTAAACACCCAATAGGTCGGTGGTGGTAAATCACCTCCGAGCTCAATTTCAGAAGAGTGACACAGCAGTTGCATGCATCTACCTGAACCACAAGGAAAGGGAGATACAGACTCCTGAAAATCTCATTGCCAGTGTCTGGAAACAGCTCGTCGTGGATAGACCACTCCCCTCAGCTGCACATGATCTGTACAAGCATCATTGTCTGCGAGATACTAGACCTTCACTAACTGAAGTATTTGACATACTTCAATCTGCCATGGCCCAACACTCAAAAGTGTATATTATTGTTGATGCTCTGGATGAGTATCCAGAGGAACAGCGTAATATCTTGCTTGAATATTTATCCATGCTGCTGGGGCCCACCACTAGTCTGATGCTGACTTCAAGACCTCATGTCACTCTGGATCATCTGTTCTCAGATATATCAGGCCTGGAGATAAGTGCAACAGAAAATGATATCCGGCGATATGTGGACAAGCAAATTCAAAAATCCCCAAGATTATGCAAGCATGTTCAAACTAGGCCAGAGTTGCATAACGAAATCAAATCTAAAATTTCCAGCAATGCAGATGGAATGTAAGTATTGTAAAAGATCAAGACTACAATTATCATCTAACAATAACTTCTCAGGTTTTTGCTTGCCAAGCTTCACACAGAACCTCTTGCAACAAAGAATACAGTGAAGGCAGTTCGGGAGGCTCTTCAACATCTGCCAAAGGGCTTAAACTACACATATGAGGAGGCAATGAACAGAATCAAGAGCCAGAATGAGGATGATAGACAATTAGCTCTTCAAGCCCTCACATGGGTTGCATATGCAAAACGGCCGTTATCTGTAGCAGAGCTTCGGGAAGCCTTGGCTATTGAACCAGATGTAACAACTCTTGATGTTGATAATCTCATGGACATCAATACTGTTTTATCAGTCTGTGCTGGATTGATTATTGTCGATGAGACAATGTCTGTGGTCCGACTCATCCACTACACAACACAGGGGTACTTTGATAGCATCCAGCCAGACCAATTTCCCGATGCTCATACAATGATTGCATCACAATGCCTTGCATACCTTTCCTTTGATGAATTCTCCCAGCTTGATGAAGCATATATGCTTGACAAAGGAGTGGAAGCACACCCACTGGTTGCATACAGCCAGCACTTCCTTCTGCATGCTGCTGAAGCATCCAGACAGCTAGATCTTCAACCAGGCCTAACATTATTCCTTGAAAAAGCCCATTCTTGGCATATTATCTGGCACGATTTCTTCCGGGGTCAACCAGCACCCCCTTGGGACTATTTTAATGGAGATTGGCCACAATCACCATCTCTTCTGTGGCTCTCAGCTGCTTCCAACCTGGAACAGATAGCCATGTACTTGTTAGATCAACCAATAGATGTCACCAGCATCAGCTCTGCTTTGTCTGTTGCAGCCTACTATGGTTACATTGAGATGGCTCAGCTGCTTGTAAATAAGTATGGTGCCAATGTGAACTGCCAGGGAGGGTTTTATGGAACTGCACTTCAGGCTGTATCAATTCGCGGGCATGAGTCGGTGGCTCAATTTCTCATTGAAATGGGAGCAGATGTGAATGCTGAGGGAGGACACTTTGGAACTGCACTGCAGGCTGCCTCCTGGAGGGGACATGAGTCGGTTGCTCAATTTCTCCTTGAGAAGGGAGCAGATGTGAATGCTATGGGAGGCCGCTACGGAACTGCACTACAGGCTGCATCCGATGGGGGACACGAGTCGGTTGCTCGATTCCTCATTGAGAAGGGAGCAGATGTGAATGCCCAAGGAGGACATTTTGGAACTGCACTCCAGGCTGCATCCTGTGGGGGACATGAGTCAGTTGCTCGATTTCTCCTTGATAAAGGAGCAGATGTGAATGTCCAAGGAGGACATTTTGGAACTGCACTCCAGGCTGCATGCATTAGGGGACATGAGTCGGCTGCTCGATTTCTCATTGAGAAAGGAGCAGATGTGAATGTTCAAGGAGGACATTTTGGAACTGCACTCCAGGCTGCATGCATTAGGGGACATGAGTCGGCTGCTCGGTTCCTCATTGAGATGGGAGCAGATGTGAATGCTGTGGTTGGCTACTATGGAACTGCACTTCAGGCTGCATCCTGTTGGGGACAGGAATCCATTGCTCGATTCCTCATTGAGAAGGGAGCAGATGTGAATGCTGTGGGAGGCGGCTATGGGACAGCACTCCAGGCTGCATGTGCATATGAATGGGGACAGGAGCGAGCGGAGCTAGTGGTTCAGTTGCTCATTGAGATGGGAGCAGATGTGAATGCTGTTGGTGGATTCTATGGAACTGCACTCAAGACTGCATCTTTCCGGGGCCATGAAGGACTGGTTTGCCTTCTCATTGAAAATGGGGCTCACCTCAACCAAACCACAAGAGACATCACTGCCCTGTGGGCAGCAGCAGCCAAAGGTCGTGAAGCTGTTGTTCAACTCCTCATTGAAAGCAGAGCCAACCTTAATATACAAGGTCACTATGGCACTGCATTGCAGGCAGCCACAGTTTGGGGACGGACATCAGTAGTCAAACTCATTGAGAATGGGGCACATCATGTACCTCTGCCAGAACGTCCGAGATCGGTATGTGTTTGTCCTTTTCATTATCAGATTACTCACGGATATAACAGGCGGCCGGGTATATCGAGAGACAACGGAGACAAGAGATTTATGATGGAGGTTTGACTGTCAATTACACTTGTTGAGTAGTTCTTATGGTTGAATTGCTTCTCCGAGAGTTACGAGTCTGTACATAAATGTAATCTATATCTTTTCGTACCAATGTCTCACTCAGCTAGAAGGATGGAGCTCGAAGTGAAGGATGTGCGTAAACTAGATACCAGAACTCTTCCCTCATCCCATATATGCAGACTATTTTGTGTCAAGTGAATTGAGACGAGCTCCGAGAAATGCTGCACGTCCTCGGATACGAGTAACGAAAAGTCCCGAAATCTACATCAAAATCTAGAGCATTATTGTTGCGCGTGGTTCAACACAATGAATAGTTCGCAGACTCAAGTCTCTTTAAGTATCCAGTGCAAGGAAGTTATGCTCTCAAGCTTTCTAGGAACACCTGTCCGCGAATTTCCAAATGTCATCTTAATTTGGGTGCGTGAACTCATTATTAACCTGTTTGCGCACGAGCCATTGGAGCCATTCAATGGCTTTTCGGCCGTGCGCAAAACTGGCAGGTGAATGGCTCCACGAGCCATTAGCGAGCCATTGTCGTCATTTTTTGCGCGTGGAGCCATTCGTTGCGCACGCTTCAAAAGCCATTGAATGGCTCCAATGGCTGCTGCGCAAACACTCTATTCAAAGAGAGAGAAGTCCGCATAGGCCCTCAAGTTCCCTGTTATTGGCTTGGTTTTGGCATCCGATGTTGCTGCACTTTCCGAGTGACGTAGGTTGGACATCCAGTGGGAGATGATTCGGAACCAGGGCATTGTTCGGCGAGTTTGGGGGAAAAAAGATGGGGTGGACCTCAATCAGAATTAAATGTAATTCTAAGTCGGACGCCAGATCAAATGGGTTTATTGTTGATCTAAATTAAAGAAGCGGCCCACTTCAACAAGCCCGAAGGCGCGCGAGCGGACGGATCCGTCTAACCTGCTTTCCGTTCCCCAGAGCCCGAGTGAAATTCAGGAATTTTGATGAGGAATTCTGTGGAGGGTTCAGGCCTGAAGTCGAGGCAAGAAACGAAGCTTGAAGACTGTCTTATGCAGTGTCCCCAGCTTGTCCAAGGGGGGAAAAGAAGAAAGTGGGTCGAAGCCAATAGCCGCAAGGATCCACAGTAACCTGGTACACGGACCTACCACCGACAAATCAAAGCAAAGCTCGGTACCAATGGGAGCCTAACCGCGCCGATAATATCGATTGTAGGTAGAAGGAAAACTCGACACTCAAAGCGTCGTCTGAAATGCACGTTGCGTGAAGTAGAATGAGAAAAAAAGAAGAGCTCGCCCGGCCGGGTCAAGATTCGGTGCGCCACCACCACTCGAATCTCACGGAAATGAGCTCGACACCTTGATGGGAATTCAGCGCGGGGAATACGGAGGAAATCATAATATTGAATGAGGGGGTACAGACGGGGAAGCGTGCTAGCCACCCGCGTCTAAGGACGTCAACCAAAGACGAGCACCAGCGCCTCTTGCTTCTCTCCACCAACACCTTGTCTCTGCCTGCGCCGTTCTCTGCTCGGCGCTCATCTCAGAAATCGACATTCCATGCCTCCAATCTCTCGCGAGGTTCAGCCGGGCCCAATCTCGTGTTTGCACGCGGATGTCCTCTTTAGGTGCTTACCTCCGCGCCAACGCTGGGACAGCGGGCTCTCCCGGGCGCAAGAATCGCGATATCGCTGCTGGTTTAAAGTGAGCTTTTGCCCATCCTGAACAAGATTCTTGCTTTCTCGCATGCTGAGCCGGCCGGTGCCCATTCAACGCGGCGTATCAAAATCAAAATCTGCGGTTCTGGATCTCAGTGGATCTTACACAAGCTGTGATTGTATGAACTCCTGTCAAGTAGTCCAGGGCGAGCACAACTCACTCTCCTTATGATATAAACACCGAAGGCCTCCTAGCCATCAAGACTCCAGTCTCCAGAGTCTACTTAAATTCTTGGTCTTGCGAAATACGTAGCTGTCTTGGCGCGCGTCTTCACGATCAAAATTGGTCTCATTTCAGATCCAGTGTTACAACGGCTCGGATAACAAATTCAGATGTGCTGCGACGGCGTCGGGGCATGTGCATCGCCGAATTGACCTTAACGTATGTAAATCCATGTAAGTACTCATCTCTCATGGCCCCCGTCAAACAGCTCCAAGCTCTTTACACCACCGTGGCGCCGAGTCATCGCGGCTTCCGTCTACTGGCGCAAACATATCAGGTGATGTGGGATATATGGTCCCTTTCCACATTTATTATTCTGGCATATTTGAATCGTGTTTTCATGAATCGTGTTTTTCGGGTCGCTTTGACTGTACTGGATCATTTTTAGAGTTGAGGTATTTTTTTTTTCAGGGGTGCAATGCGGAATTTTGAAAAAAGACAACTTGCAACAAAACCGAGTTTACAAAAAAAAAAAGAGCGACTCAGATAACGAATTCAGGTTTACATCAAGGATCGCATCATCTCGAGTCACATATCCGTCACACAGAAAAGCGTCCGGCAAGTACCACCATGTCGGTTTGTCCCTGGCCCTGGGGCCATCCCAATTCGTGGTGTGCCTTCCACCCACCACCAACACCCACCAGTGGCCAACCCCATCTCTCTCCCCCAGAACAACGCGCCGCCCTCGCCAAAATAAAATCCCAGATCATGGGATACAAGACCGACATCGAGCGACTCGAGAAGGACATTGAACGACTCGAGAAGGAGGGGAAAGCGTTTGAGGCCACTCTCTCACTTGTGGTATACCCCGTCCTGACACTTCCCATCGAAATCACGTCTCGCATTTTCGTACATTGCCTCCCGACGCACGGACGGGTGGAACCCTCACGTTACGCGGCACCGCTCGTCCTTGCCCAGATTTGTCACCACTGGAGGGACATCGCGGTGTCCACATGCGCATTGTGGAGCTCAATGTATATACGTCAACTCGGTCTCGGTTGGCCGGCTGGGATGCATTCACATGCCTCCATGATTCAAACTTGGCTATTGCGCGCGAAGGGGCATCCCATTTCATTGGGGATCAATCCAGGAATATTCACAACAGATCGTGTATCCCGTGTCATGGCGGATACACTAGTCTCTCTTATTCCCTCATTCTCCGGACAGATTCGACGCCTGGACTTGCACCTTTGGCCGGACCAGCTCGACCGACTGCGCCAGCTTCACCTCTCCCTCCCTAATCTTCATCACCTTGAAATTGCTCACTCATCGGATGAGGAGTTGCGGCAAATTTTGGAGCACGCGCCTTCCATTCGCGTGCTTCGTCTGCTTGGCAACAATCCTTCGGTCAACTTTTCCCTTCCGTTGTTGACGCATCTGGAGATAAATGCGGATATCTCGAAGGAGACATTCCTAGCCATCTTGGAAAACTTTCCGGCTCTGTCACACTTCAAATTTGCCCTGGCGAAAGCGGATTCGGACTTGATCAGCGACGAGTCGATACCCATAGCACTGCCACACCTTTCATCTCTCGCACTCTCCTCATCCTCTGACTGCGCTGCCCTCAACCTTCTCACACTTCCCCACCTCCACAAACTCGAGCTTCTCGGGTTCGATGACGAAGAAACAGTCCTGCCATTTCTTTCCCGCTCCTCCTGCACCATCGAACACCTTATTATTTCTTTCGGACAATGCGAAGAAGACCGAGACGAGAGTGAAATTACCTCTTGGCTCAAAGCCTTTCCCTCAGTTGTCATCCTCGAAATCACGGCTTGCTCCAACGTGAATTCCTTGACTCAGCTTTTCGAGTCCGATGGGTCTTCCCTGGTGATGCGTAATCTCAAGGAGCTCACAATCTGCGGCAAGATTGGTGAGAATGCGTTTGTCGACTATGAAGACATCGTGACCATGCTGCGATTTCGGAGACGGTTGTACCGAGTTGCCGTATTGCGGAAATTTCACCTCCACCTGGATTACCCGGATGATCTGAACCGCTGGTTTCCGGGAGAGCTGGCTGCCAGGGAAATTCAAGAACATTTCATCGCCGCCGGTCTTGATTTCCTCATCACAAATGAAGGAGTCTCCTGGCCCATCGACCTCCAGATCGAGAGTGAGTCCTCCCTTCCTTGCGACCGATTGGCCGCTCCAATTCACCCCTTATTCACCGTGCCTTTCGCCTGCCTAGAAGATGCCCTTTCTCGATTTAACGAGCTCAGACTTGCTTCAGTTGTGTCCGGAATGTGGTGATATTCACCCATGATTTTTTTTTACATAAATGTAGATGTCCTCGGTGCAAGCAGCCCCGTCTACTCAAAAATTATGTCGTGCCTCGCTTGTTTGTACGGGGTACCGCGGCCAATATGCTCGCCCACCTCGGCCCTTTCTGGATCTTTCAGCGTGTTTGGCATCTACGTACTCGATGATCTGCGAGGAACATATAGAAAGCCCACGCGCTGTAGCGCTCTCTCACTTCCAAGTTTAGTTTCTTCCCGTGTCCCTCCGAACCGGCGTACTGACGTCCTGCACCCCGAGGTCGGTTCTGTTTCGCACTTCCTTTCTTTTCTACGGGGCGAACCACATAACTTGTGAATTCTACGTCTACGTCTGATTAACACATGATGAATCGCCGCCTCACGCTATTCATGCTCCTCTTCACTGTCGTCACCGCACTGGTCGACTCGAACGTAGGTGGCCCATCTCGGCCCGGCATTTCGAGGCACCCGCTCCATTCTCAGAGCGAAAGTATGCATCTAGCTCGCGACACGTGTCGCAGAGACCGCCTGCGGAGGAAGGCCAGGCGAGCGAGTGAGCGAGCAAGAGGAGCATCCTTCGTCGCGCGCACAGCATGCGCATCCCCGCCGCCGCGCGGAGGGCCATGCAGCTGCGCGCAGCGGGCGGGACCCACGCCACGAGAGCTAAAGAAGACGCGGGGGCCGAAAGGAGACACGGGGACCGCAGAGACCGCCCGCAGACGAAGGCGGGGGATGAGATGCCCACGCAGCGAGTATCCTCCAGCATGCAGTACCCGTGCAATGCGCAGAGCGCAAAAACGTGTCGAGCTCGTGGCGTGGGCACCACATAACGAGACCGCGTGCGCACGAAGGCGAAGGCGAGGGGGTGGCAGCGAGCGAGCGAGACGCGAGTATCCTCTGGCGCCACGTGCAGCAATCGCATCCCCTCCCGCTGGCGGGGACTCGGCACTAAATTCAAGGGGACACGTCGGGGCGTGAATAGGCGCCGGCGAGGAGAGTGACGTGGCGTGTACCTGGACATGCGCGTTAGCTCCAGCGGGGTGTGGAGGGAGAAGTGCACGCGGGGCAGGACGTGGAGCGTGTAGAGGATAGCGCGGATGCACGGGAGGAGGAGGGTGCACGGAGGCGAGGGGATGAGGGAGGAGTGGCGCAGGGAGAGTACGGATGGCGACGATGGATGGCGTCGTGAGGTACACGGGTAATTCACGGGGAATGGCGAATGGATGGTGGAGAGACAAGGCGCACGGAGGGCATGGTGAGGGAGGCGGTAGAAGCAGGGGGCGCAGCGCAGAGGATGATGGATCGGGGAGGGATCGAGGCGAGGAGCAGGAAGGCGGACGCGCAGAAGAGAATACGAGCTCACCATCTGCCCCTTTTCCCGTGACCCCCTTTTCCTTTCCGCATCGTGCCCCGCATCGTTCTCCCCATCGCGTCCCGCCACCAGTCGTCGTGCGCATCAGAATCGCCGCGGGTGCATCCTTGGAGATGGGTCAGTGTCGGGCATTGACAGAGAAGGAGGAGGAGGAGGAGGGAGGGAGGGGCGAGGGGACGAAGGGGGAGGGCGAAGGGACGAAGGGGCACTGGATGCGGATGGAGAGCGCCGCGGAAAGAATGCGCACGGGGACGTAGCCACACGCCAAGCGAGAACAGACGGGCAGGATGGGGCCGCAATGAAGGAGGGGCGGGTAACGGCCGAGGACGGGTGGGCGCGGTGATGCGATGCGGATGGCGGGCAGAGAGAACAATGACTCCAGGAGACAAAGCACTCACTTGAAGTCGGTCGCCAAGGCCATGCGAATACCATCGGCCTCGCGCGTGAATCCCTGCGCATCAGGAGCGCGCTGCAAAGAAGAAGCGTCAGTGTCGGTCGGTGGCGCGGACGAAAGTAAAGGGAGGGAGGGGGACGGGAGCGTGGGGGATGGGGCGCGGGAGTACGGTGGAGGGGAGCCGGAGGATGCGGCAGGTCACGGTGGGCGCGAACGGCATACGCCAGCGGTGCCGCGGTGCAAAGGACAGGAGAGATACGGGCGCAGGCTGTCGAGTCCCAGGGCCAATGCCGCAATCAAAAAGGCACGTACCGATAGGTAGCCTATGCACACATTTGAGCCAGGTACGCGCAGGGTTCCCAGCTGGAGTCCACAGGGAATGCGACGACTGCGCCATCGCCTGAGTCGCGTTCAAGATGAAGATCCCTCGTCGAAAACGGTGTAGAAAGCCATAGCGCGAGCTTGTAGCACTTATTTGGTTTTGGCGGCCACTGGAAAATGACACCGGGGTATCTTGGGGATATCCTAGGTCCAGAGATGCGGCGATGATAGCCAGCTAGTTGAAGAGCCTCCAATCGCAAAACCAAGGAGTGGTGGTTTGGCGGAAAAGGTCGGCGGCACCCTAACCCTAGTGGACTGATGTGGCGGTGCACGCGCCTCTCTTCCTCTGTACCACCACAGGTCCACAACGCACTTCTCTCTCTAGTCCCGGAATATTTTCGCTTCGGAGGGCATTGTATTGTGCTCTCACAATTGTTTCGATTCTCGTCTCCTCCTACGTTCCTCAAGTTTCGGTCAATGTATTCAACGCCGCTCGAACCCGCTTAAAACTTTTCTTCCCCGAGTTTTAAGGAAATATGCACGACCAAGTCAAAGGCTCGTCTATCTGGTCCTGCTTCAGGTATCTTCAAGTGCAAAAGACTCTGTGGTCAACGCTCTCCGTGTTCCTGCCATTGAAATCTTACCGCGGAATTGCTTTCTTGGCGGATTCTATGGACTGTCCTTGGATTCTGGCCCGAACTCGCGAATATTTACTCGGAGCCGGTCATCGGGAACTCGCCGTCTGCTTCGTTTGCATCTCTGCTAGCCGCACGATGCTCACGAGCCTGAAGCCCAACCTCCGAACGAGTCCGAATCGCTACTGGGACTCATGAAAATGATGACGTTCGATTCTCAAACAACAACCAGAGGCAGACCCACTCGCAAACGACGACTCCGCTGTGTTCCGCTGGTTTCCTGGGATACTATCGACGCTCGAGCACCATGGGCTTCAAACCGGACTGAGTATTGCGATGCCACGCCCCGCCGACGCTCAGAAATCAGCCTCTTCACAGCATCAGTACTATATTCTCAGATACGCTGAAATACCTCTCGCGCCACTATATGTATTCCAGCCCTCTTCATCGGGAACTCACTGCATCCGCAACTAGGCCTAAGGTATATCATTTTCCGCCGAGCAAGATGATGCCTTCCTTCCGCACCCTGGCCCTCAATACATGTATCTATCTCATCTAATTCAAGCGCCTGCAGATTTAATATCCGTCTTCAATTATCGACCGCGTATAATACCCATCCAGCACGGCGCGTCCGATACGTCGATGGGTGCCGAACTCCGCTCTCTGCGACACCGAGCCTGGTTGCCCTCCCAGTGGAATTCGACGACTGTGACGTTTATTGGACGGGTGTCGCATATTTATCCCTGCATTCTCGCTCTCGGGCCGCTTTGTTTATTCTCAGACTGCTGTGGGCCGCCTCATTTAGGTCCAGTCCCATCGATGGCACGAGGAACCGAGTGGGGGGGGGTTCCGGGGTTCAAAGCCCTCTCGTCGGTGGCCAAGGTCCTCTACTTATTTGCTTGCCTTTGCGGCTGCACACGCCAAGCTGATTAGCTCGGTCTCATTTTCAAATCATTTCAATTCAAAGCATCTTGTCAAACCACAAACGACGAAAATCTCGGATCAAACAAGTTCTGGCGACACATCCGGTGATGAGGTCTGCACTGGGAGCATCTCCAGTCCAAAATTGATAGTTGGATGGGCGACGGAGTGCAGCGGCCGTGCTCTGAGTCGGCAGTTTTTGTTTGAATGAACTCAAGCTGATTTGCACAGTTCGTCTGGGGTGCGAGCTATTTGTAAAGAGTTCACTACTAAGCTTTTCAACCACAATCAAACCACGACGACTCCGAGAGGCAAGCCCATCCAACCGTCCAGTCTCTCGCAATTCGTCTACGGATCTCGACTCCGAGTCGGAGGGAAGATATTCTCCAGCCCGCCATTCCGAAATTCGTGACGAATCCTTGCTCCGCCTCGGACTTCGTATCCTGATAACTCCTGTGCTCGTCCACCCTACATTAATATTGTTTTGGACCCCGGGCTAGTACACTGGAAACCTGCGGATTGGCCAGGACTAGACCCGAACTCACTAAGAGCACTAATTTCTGCGCGCAGTGTTTGCACGCGTTCCTCAAATTTGCCAGAGTGCCGCCGGCGTGTCTGGGGAGCGGATTTAATTCGATACCGGATAATTCAAGCCGTCTTTCAAATCGCTCCACTTCCACTAATTTTGGCGTTCATCGAAAGTACTAGTGGCTACCAAGGGCTCCGATGAGACTCATGCCAGCTTTATTAAAAATTTCTCCCATCTTGAAGCATCTTTCCTGCCCCACAAATTCTTGTCGCATCGCAAATGGTCATGTGAGCAAGGCTCTTCGATTTCCGTGCACGGTCGAGCCTTCTCAGGCTGCTTCAGCATGGTGTTTCTGGATCCAGGCCTACACGAGGCGGGTTCGGAATTCAGGCTTGGCGCGATGGCGACCGGATATGGAATCGAGGCGCGCCCGATCCAAAATATGTACCGGTGAGTCTATGGACAGAATTCCTTTGCGGGCATTCTGCGTCTAGAAGAATTCAGCATATGACCTTCTCCGCCGTCCCGCAGTGGTAGGCCCCCGTTCCGCGCGGGCGATCCGTGCATCCGGAACGGGCTTCCGGACACGTTGTGCGAACGCGCGACGTATGATCCCCGTCGAAAATTTCCCTAGCGCGCCGTCCGGGCGGCGGAGTCCGGACAACGACGCGGGTGCTGAATGGGAGATAAATGAACAGCATTATTCCCCGACAGTTCACGAGCTGGATAAAACAGAAGTTTTGCGGGGCAGCCTCTGGAAGGCTGTGCATCACCGGATCGATATCAGTTTCGCTGACAGTTCATTCGCACAGAGTGCATCTTTGTCCCACGCGGTGAACAAAGACACAGCTTTACAGCCCTTTGCTCTCTCCCACCATGGCCGAAGTACTAGGGACCATTGCCAGTGCCATCCAACTCGTCGACACGGCGCTCAAGGCCCGAGAATACATCAAAGACTTCTATAATGCACCGGCAGAGCAGCGCAAGCTGTTTACAGAGCTCGATGATCTCAAGCCGCTGTTCACGGAGCTGCAGAAGCGTGTCGCAGCCAGCCCATCGACGACCGCACTCCAGCTTATGACAGCCCCACTGGGCCGATTCAAGACCATGATGGACACCTTTACAGTGAAATTCAGGCTCCCAGACGGCCGGTTGTCGAAATTCTCAAAGCAGCTGTCGTGGACTCTTTGGAACAAGAAGGAGGCGAAGGAGTACTTGGAAGAGTTTGAATCCATGAAGTCTCTGCTTAATACGTGGCTGACACTGGGAATTTGGTGCGTGCCATGGGGAATATCATGAAGGTGTTGAATGGACCATATACAGGGATGCCGGAGAGAAGCACGACCAAGAACACAAGAAAGACCACAATGGTGAGTGGAATAAATTACTGCTCCTCACCCCAATCCTCACATCTCTTGCTAGCCATTCTCGCTACTGTCACCGAACAGGGTCGGACACAGCAAGAACGGGACAGAGGTCAGTTTATGATCTCACCCAATGATTTACTGTTCATCAAACACACCCCAGCTGCTGAAAAGAAAGAGATCCTTAATTGGATAACCTCTCTTAATTTTTTCCAGCGACAGGCCGATGTCTTTCATGCTTGGCAACCAGGAACTGGTGAATGGCTGCTTTCAGATGCAACATTCAAGAACTGGACATTAGGATCTCGAGGAGTCCTGTGGTGTCGAGGAATACGTAGGTTGTCATGCACTCCCTCAGCCATAGTTCTAATTTCTGGGGAGGGTAGCTGGGGCTGGGAAGACTGTCCTTGTGTGAGTCTGGGTGTCTGATTCCGAGCACTGTGCTGAGCACCTAATAGGTCGGTGGTGGTAAATCACCTCCGGGCCGAATTTCACAACAATAACACTGCGGTGGCATGCATCTACCTGAACCACAAGGAGAGGGAGGTGCAGACTCCTCAAAATCTCCTTGCCAGTGTCTGGAAACAGCTTGTTGTGGACAGATCACTCCCCCCAGCTGCACATGATCTGTACAAGTATCATCGTCTGCGAGATACTAGACCTTCACTAACCGAAGTATGTGACATACTTCAATCTGCCATGGCCCAACACTCAAAAGTGTATATTATTGTTGATGCTCTGGATGAGTATCCTGAGGATCAGCGGAATATCTTGCTTGAACATTTGTCCATGTTGCAGGGACCCACCACCAGTCTGATGATGACTTCAAGGCCTCACGTTACTCTGGATGATCTGTTCCCAGATGTCCTAGGCCTAGAGATCAAGGCAACGGAAGATGATATCCGGCAATATGTGGACAAGCAAATTCGGAAATCACCAAGATTATCCAAGCATGTTCAAATTAGGCCGGAGTTGCATGATGAAATCAAGTCTACAATTTCCAGCACCGCAGACGGAATGTAAGTATTGTAAAAGATCAAGACTACAATTATAATCTAACAATAACTTCTCCGCGTAGGTTTTTGCTTGCCAAGCTTCACACAGAATCCCTTGCAGCAAAGAACACTGTCAAAGCAGTTCGGGAGGCTCTTCGACATCTACCCCAGAATTTAAACCACACATATGAAGAGGCAATGGACAGAATCAAGAACCAGAACGAGGAAGACAGACAATTAGCTATTCAAGCCCTCACATGGGTTGCCTATGCCAAACGGCCTTTATCTGTGGCAGAGCTGCAGGAAGCCTTGGCTATTGAACCTGATGCAACAACCTTGGATGTGGATAACCTCCTGGACATCAGTATTGTTTTATCAGTCTGTGCAGGGTTGATTATTGTTGATGAAGCAATGTCTGTGGTCCGACTCATCCACTACACAACACAAGGCTACTTTGATAACATCCAGCCACTCCAGTTTGCAGATGCTCATACCATGATTGCATCACAATGCCTTGCATACCTTTCCTTCGATGAATTCTCCCAACTTGATATATCATATATGGTTCGTGAAGGAGTGAAAGCCCACCCACTGGTTGCATACAGCCAACACTTACTTCTCCATACTGCTGAAGCATCCAGACAGCTAGAGCTTCAACCAGGCCTAACATTCTTCCTTGAAAAAGCTCATTCCTGGCACATGATCTGGAAGGATGTCTTCCATGGTCAATTGGCACCCCCTTGGGACTATTATGGTGGAGACTGGCCCCTGACCCAATCCCTTCTGTGGCTCTCAGCTGCCTCCAACCTGACACATATAGCTACTTACTTGTTGGATCAACCAGTAGATTATGACACCAGCATTGACTCTGCTTTGTCTGTTGCAGTCTTTTACAATTACATTGGGATGGCTCAGTTGCTCATAAAGAAGTATGGTGCCAATGTGGACTGCCAGAGAGGGTTCTATGGAACTGCACTTCAGGTTGCATCTGCTCGGGGACATGAGTCAGTTGCTCAATTTCTTGTGGAGATGGGAGCAGATGTGAATGCCCAAGGAGGACTGTGTGGAACTGCACTTCAGGCCGCATCCTATGGGGGACATGAATCAGTTGCTCAATTTCTCATTGAGATGGGAGCCGATGTGAATGCTGTGGGTGGCTACTTTGGAACTGCACTGCAGGCCGCATCTGCAGGGGGCCATAAGTCAGTTGCTCAATTCCTTATTGAGAAGGGGGCAGATGTGAATGCTGAGGCGGGAGAGTATGGAACTGCACTCCAGGCTGCATCCTGTTGGGGACATGAGTCAGTTGCTCAATTCCTCATTGAGATGGGAGCAGATGTGAATGCCCTAGGAGGCTACTACAGAACTGCGCTCCAGGCTGCATCATATTGGGGACATGAGTTGGTTGCTCAATTCCTCATTGAGATGGGAGCAAATGTGAATGCCCAGGGAGGCAAGTATGGAACTGCACTTCATGCTGCTTCCAGTCAGAGCCATGCTGTATTCAGTTCGGACCAGGAGGCAGTGGCTCACCTTCTCATCGAAAATGGGGCTCATCTCAACCAAACTGCTAGAGGCACCACTGCACTGTGGGTGGCAGCGGCCAAAGGCCATGAAGCCATTGTTCAAGTCCTCATTGAAAGCGGAGCCAACCTTGATATACAAGGTCCCTATGGCACCGCATTGGAGGCAGCTTTTACCTGGGGACATGAATCAGTGGTCAAACTCCTCATCGAGAATGGGGCACATCCTGTTTCACCGCCTGAACGTCCGAGATCGGTATGTTTTTATCACTCTCTTTATTTAAAGATTGCTTTGAGCTTACGTATGCGACAGGCGGCCGGGTATATCCAGAGACAAGAGAGGAAAGAGATTTATGATGGAGGTTTGACTGTCAATTACACTTGTTGAGTACTTATTATGGTTGAGTTACTAGTCTGTACATAAATGATGAATTGAGGGCTTTAGCCCTCAGGAAACTGAAGGAACATGGCCGGGACCACGTGAAGTTGAAGGGATAAATACCTCCGGGGTGTCCTCGTCGTGGCGGGAACCGCGGCACCAGGCATGGGAGAGGGATGTTCACCGTATTTCAAGCTCCGCCGGCCGGAGCCGGTTTGCCGATCTGATGGCAGCACTGATGGCGGCACGTTTCGCAGCATTTCCAACTCCCAAACTTCCTGGGCTCGCTGGGATGACGTGAAATTCAGAACCGCGGGATTACGCGAAATTTAGAAGCGCGGATCTAGATTTAATTTCCGACCGCTCGAGAATTCGCGCAAATATCAGTGCTGCGTGCCCAGTGCCCCCAGCGAGAATCAGAGTCCAGATTCCAAGGTTATCTGCAGGAGTGTACATGTCCCGCAATTCCAGTGTGAATGGTGGGTTGGACGCGGAATATGTTTGACCGGAGTGAGGTGAGGGGAATCGGAATGATTTGAAACGAGAAACCTTCCGATAAAGCGCAGATACGTATGGCGCGCCGGCGTGAATATTCGTCTGAGTTTCGCGAACGGACGTGGCGCCGTGGAAGGCTCTCGAGCCGCGCGCGCGATGCAGAACGGGGGATGCTTAACTGAATTGACTGAGAAAGATTGATGGTGCGAAGCAGGTCGCCGAACGACGGATACATGGCGGCGCTGGTGAGTCGGAGTAGGCGCAGCCCTTCCGTACCAGTAGACCATCAGATCCCGAATATGGAGCGCTGGCTCTTAGGGTCCACGGAATCCGAAATTGGGAGAATCTTCATGTTCGAGTAGACCGGGGAGAACAGGCGCGGATTGAATACAGAATAACACGCTTCATGCGAGTGACTTAGGATGCAGAGTTCTTGCGGAGATTTTACTATCATTTTAGGCCGATGGGCGCCCCGGAAAGGGGAGCTGTAGCTGAGTCGGAGGAGATCTGAGAGCTGGGGTATACAAGCTTGGAATGAGCGGCGTCCAAGACATACATGCGTAGGAACTTGGAGGTATCGACAAGATGTCGAGGGCTCCTTAGGGGCTCGTGAGGGTGACTAAGCTCAGATAATGTAACGGATTTAATGCTTGGGCAAGGTCTCAGTCTATGAGAAGAGATAAGCGCAAAGGCGCACGAAGCTTGTCCAAGATGCGCATTTGGCGCGGGTCTTGCTGACTTTTTTCATCGGTGTGCCCAGCTAAAACAGCATCGAACAAAACAAAACAAGGCCCGGAGGCGAGGGGCGAAGGTTAGGAGCAGATGAGTGTTTGAAAAAAGGAGATTTTACACCGCGTCGACTTGGCCGAGAAGTTATTGGCGAGAAGAGGCTACTAGTACAGACTCGAGCCAGCGATCGCTAGTGAATTGTCCAAGGAGACGCCCACGATTTCCGGCGGGGAGTGTACACGGAGTTTCGATTGCCGGAGATGGCACACGTACGAGACCTTGAAAGCTTGAAAATAAATCTGGCCAGCTGGAATGACGAAGGTAGGATGTGGTAAGGAGCAAGAGGCGCTGGTGCACTGCCACATAATTCGATCCGGGACTCGATGATCCTTCTCTTTCTTGCCACAACTCGCCATCCAATTCTTTTGCTACCAATGGGCCCCTTCACTTGAATCGGATACCTGCTCAGTTGCTGCTACGTGAGCCTTGACCTCGCGCACACGCCATCTCATCGCTGCGAGGTCTTCCCCTGGACAGTTGTCATCCGGAGGCTGCTCTTCATCCGAGTCGTCCTGCGATATTTTGGCCCATAAGGCCTCAAGGCCTCAAGATTTACATCTTCTCTGAAACACGCCGGATAGCATGCACCGGGAAAGGCCGGATAGGCCCGGGAGAGATGGCGAGTCTCTTGGCTCTACTTATTTTTCGCTCTCTTCCCCCCACTCGCGACCGCCGCCCCGCTGTCTTCCCTTTCCTCGCATCCCTCTTCCCTTGCACCCCCTCTCTGTAGACCGATGAACGCACCTGAGGCCTTTTCCACGGGCTCCCACCCGCTGTCCTTCATCCCCTCCCACCCCGGCCTTCGCCCTCGCGGATCGTGGCACCAGCGCGGGGAAGCACGGGAAGCCACTTGAGACTCGTGCGCCGCGCCTCGCATGCTGCTGTGTGCGCCCGCTCGTCGCCGTGCGCCGCCCGTGTGCCTCGAGATATCGACACCTCATCTGCGTATCCGGGGTGGCAGCTCATACGCCGCGCGCTGTGAGCCCGTGCGCCGCCTCCTGGTCTCTGCTCGTGCATTACCTCGCACGCGCAAGGAGCACGGTGGTCTTGTTGGCGCGGCCGCGCGTAGTGGAGGTGCTGATTGAAACACCTGCTTACCCTGAATATTATACTTTCTTCGCATTGAATTCCCAGCAAGGTGTCGAGCTCGTTGCGTGAGACTCGAGTGGTGGTGGGCTCCCGGAATCTTAACCCGCACCAATTTCTTCTTCCTTTTCTTTTGTTCTTTCACACATTTCCAACCAGGTTTTGAGTGTCGCGTTTTCCTTCTACCTATCGGTCCCTCGGTTAACGGAATTATATATTTTAAACACCAGCCTAGTCTCGGACCATCCTCTCATGACATCCCGTTCCGGGAACCCTGTCATGAGAGTCTGGGCTAAAGCCAGCTGATGGCAGGGACCATTGCGCTATCAAAATTGATCGCAAAATCTCATGGTTCGCTTAGCCTACCTTGGCTCTCGTTCGGGCATTTATGTGGCCTTTCCTCACAAAGTTTGGAGGGTGAAAGTTTCGAGAGGATAATTTAGAGTCTTTTGTTTCCTCAAAATTATTTATTTGCTAGGAACGAAAGAGAGGAAAGGCCAAAACTTTGAGAGAGTGGCAGTGTGGTGGCAGTGCACTCGGCAAGTCGCAAAGCTTTTTTGTGCCATTCCAAGCCTCCAGGGGAGGCAGGACATGTTCAGGAACCGACCTAACCATATACCTCTCCAAAACTCAAGACACGCCGAGTCGAAAACAGTGAAATGGGCACATAGTTTGAGATACGGAAGAAGCCGAAAATACGATCAATTTTGATAGCGCAATGGTCCCTGCCATCAGCTGGCTTTAGCCCAGACTCTCATGACAGGGTTCCCGGAACGGGATGTCATGAGAGGATGGTCCGAGACTAACACCAGCCCAGAGAAAAAATAGTGAGTCCGCGCCGGAATCAGAGCCAGATCGATCTATATTTTTGGATCGCGGCCTCGAGCTTGCCGGGGTCAGTGGGCGCCTTCCCGGAGCTCGAGCCCACTGCGAGGTTCTTGAGGTCGATGCTCTGCGGGAGAATTTCGGTGCAGTGGGTGAGGGTGTTCTTTTCGATGCCGAGGAGGCTCATTTTCTCGTGCGCGGCGGAGTACACCCCCAATTTGGTCGGACGTTTGAGCCCCGTCCATCCGGGATATCCGGGGAGATCTTGACTGAGGTCTGCCAAAGATCCCCGGAGATATCTTGAAATGATTTTCCAGAAACCTTGCTCACTGGTCGGGAACATGTACTCAGAACCTTCTTGAAATCATCTGAGATTGATATTTTTTGAGCTCGTACAGGAGATCAAGTCGCGTACCACGTGACCAGTCGCGTCAACTTTGCGCGTTCGCTCATTGCTCAGGGAATGTTGGGCAAGGTTGTGGCAGGCTTTTGGCGCGTATATTTATACCAAGGTTCATATATTACGCACGAATAAACAGCTTCTTCATGTTATTGATCCACCAATGTAAGACAACAGTGTCATTGAATCTAGTCAAAGTGCGCATGCAGTTTGCATGCAGTGCCACCGGGAGGACGCATCAGATGTATTGCACTTATATTTTATTCCTCCATATCCTCCGGGTCCTCTTCATTGTGCTCCTCCTCATCCAAATCGTCTGGTGCCGGATCCTTCTCCCCTGCAGCTTTCACCTGTTTATTTTTCTCTCAAGTCTCCTTTGCTTTCTTCGCGGTAGCAGCCCGTTTTGCTGGTCCGGAAACCTGAAGGAGTGCAGCAAACTCGTTGCGCTTTGCCTCTCGATCTGGGAAGCATGGTATCGGAGCTGTTAGATTGCGGGGGAGTGTGTCCCTTAACAGATGCGCGTTGTGGAGGGCATGCATGTTGATGAAGTATTTTTCCATCGCTGCATGTTGAATTCCTGTTTGTGTCTGGCTGGTGACATGTCATTCCTGAACCACACTCTCGAAGCCACCAACAGCATGGCATTTGCTCCCATAGCAATCGTGCTGTGCATTGAAACAAAATAGTATGGCCTACAAGTATTTAGATGCATCCATTAGTGGTTTGTCAATGATAAAGAGCAGAATCTTACCCCTGGCTCGGCAAGATGAATTTCAGGGGATGGAGAAAGGACCGGCATGTTCATCCGAGCATCTCGTGTTGTAGAGACAATGAACTGGCATATAACTACCACAGCCTCACTATGTTTCATTGAAGCGTTTGCCGGGAGCAGGATGATGCTGATTCGGCCGGCCCGTACATTGTCTGTTTCCTACGTTCGGTTCAGCATTTAAACAGGGCGAAATATTTCGAGAGGAACTTTGCACTTGAAAAACACCCAGGTGCCTTTGGTGCAGACATCTCCAGACTGGGAAACCACATATTTGCATGTCGTCCAAATCTTTCCAGCACCAAAATCTAGTTCGGGTGTCCAGAGCGGACCGAGGCCCTCACGCCATGGAGCTGAGACAGCAGTGCGGCGTGAATCAAGTTTTATGGAACCTGAAAGAGGTAAATTGATTCGAACTCTTCATCTTCGAAGAGAAGACCCACCAGGCTTTGGTTTGGATTTATCCATCCAACCGAGTCGGCGCTGCAGCTCCTTGTTTCTCTGGAGAAAAGCAATTATCTCGTGGCCAGCTTGAACGTACTCGTGTGATCCATCGGGCTTCCACCAACCGCCGCTGACCTGATGCTTAAATCGTTCCATATCTGCCAGGGTTACCCCGATATCGTGACTTGGAGCTTGATGATTCGAAAGCACACTGCAAAGCCTGAATATGGTGTTCCAGCATTCAAAGCCCTCGGTTGCAAAAAGGATCGCGGGTCCGAACCGGCGGATATCCCCCTCCAAATTCTGGGAGAAAGTTGATGAGCAGTTGGAGAAGCTTCGGGAGAAGTACGAGAATGATGAGGCGCGCATTTCCAAGTATGCATTTCTTTCTTTCCTCTTGTTCTATCCATGCTCACGGTGTCCATATAGGGCTATTGCCAAGGTTCTCAAGCACGACTGCCGCACCTATGGCAACCCGGACCTCTCCATCTTCACCTAATTCCTCTCCCCACACCCTCTTGCCGTTGTTAACGTCTCATCATCTGCCGACCCAGTCCCAAGCCGTCGTTCCTCTAACTACACTCCTTTAATTTTTCACGTACACAATTTCGTAGTCAAGTAAGTAGTCAAGTAGGTAGACTCATAATAGCATTTGTTTTGTGGCCGGTGGCCCAATTTATCCCAGATTTATGTGTCCGAATAATGTTGCCAAGGAGCCCTCAAGCCTATTTCCCGGTCATTGCTCGATTCTCCGCTGAGCCGTCGCTCGGCGCTCCGCTGGCAAGGTCCCGTGGAGCTCAAATCAAAATATTCCCCGGATGATGGCTCCGGGGACTATCGTACGATTGTGGTTTTCGATCTCCCGGGGATATTTGTGGCGATCTCCGACCGCACAAGTCCCAATATGGCAACGGGGACCTCGCTCCGAGGTCCGACCAGATTGGCGGTGTACTCGTCGGCCCTGCAAGTACGCGGGTCAGCTTCAATGTGCGGTGCCAGCAGATCATGCCGCTATTCGAGTCAAGATTCAAGTTACGACGCATAAATCTACCCTAGGGCAACCAACGAGCTCAGGCCACGCATACGGAGGTGCCGTCATATGCCGTTTCCAGCAGGATGGGCTGGAGATGAAACCCCCACTTTGTTGAAAGGAAAGAAAGGAAAGATCATTTCAAATTTGAGCCTCACTGCCGGCGGATGCACTTAAGTGAATAAAGTGCTTAAGAGTTAGAGTGATTTATAGTATGTGGATGCCAGCGAGATCCTCCTGGCTCAACCCGCCACAGCATTAATGCAATTCGGCCGAATTCGGCTAAGATTCTAAAAGTAAAAGTTAACCAACGTGGGTCGCGCCGTGCGCTGCCGTGCGGCGCTATTGACCGTGGGAAAATGCGATCCGTTGAACCCTTCCGGTTAGAATTCAGTGGAGCGAGGGAAAACCATGAATAGCAAAAGGCGGCTTTCTCAGTGAATCCTGTTGGGGAGTACTAGTTGGGATATGGTGATAAGCCAGTTTCATCCCCAATGCACTTTGTCGCCAGCGACGTCGGGCTCGCTCGGTGCTCCGAGTTTCTATGGTTACATACATACCGCCGCACTGATCGGAGATCCGTTGAAAATCTCATAATGACGAAATGAAAACGCTTAATATGTTAAGCCGCAGTACCCCGCAATCAAAGCCCCTTCTTCCGCTCCCCGATGTCCTTCCCATACGAGCCCGTGCCAGCAGAGCCGGGCGAATTCTTCTCTTCCCGAGGCCCAAAGAACAGGTCTCGGAAACAGCGACTTATCATTTACATCGTGCTGGCCGCGTGTCTCATCGTTACCGTCACCGTCACGAGTATCGTGCGGCATCCCGCACGAATACATGTCCTCGATCCCGACGACCCCGTCGACGCCGGGCAGCTCCACGTCGACGCTCTCATTGCGCGCCAATCCGCTACTTACGAGCAGGCAGCCGCACGGTATTCGCTCAAGACGGGCCGGCCCCCTCCGCGGCACTACGACAAGTGGTTCACGTTTGCGCAGGCGCACTCGTGCCTCATCGACGATTACGACCAGATCCACCGCGACTTTGCGCCGTTCTACCAGCTCGTCGCAGAGGACCCGCTATTCTTGCAGCGCAGGGTGGATATTGTGGCGGATGTGCGTCTTCTCTTCGATGTCATGTGTATGGCAGCTGATCTGCGCTTCTTAATCAGTTAAAAGCAAAGGAAGCGGGCGTGATTTTCATCAAGGATGGTGAGGTGCACATGCCCCAGGGGGCGGACCTCAAGTACTGGGGCGGCGGGCCCGTCACCTTTGCCAAAGTGAGTAGGCGCTTACTGTTATTATCTGTCTTAATCCCCTACTCTAGTTCGCCAATCTCCTACCGGACATATCTTTCATAGTAAACGGCAAAGACCAGCCGCGCGTCGTGTTCGACTACCGCGCGTCAAACGCGACACGGGAACGCGCGCTCGCCCTGACCGAGGAGCGCCCGTTCGATGTCTCGCCGCACCCCACCGCCGAATTCTTCCGCAACGAAGGGTGTGAGGTCTGGCGCAGCCCGACGGGCTTCGCGGAGCCCGCGAACGACGATAGCGGATGTGAGTTCGCTTTACTTTCACGAATATGTAACATCATTTGCTGATGTACGCGATGTAGTTTTCTTGTCCAGCTCCCCAGCGTGGTTTACCCTCGACATGTACCCCGTGCTCTCCGTGACGAAAGCCAGTCCCTGCTTCGCCGACATCGTATTCCCCAGCGAGGTCCGTGCCTCCTCATCGCCGCCCCCTAACTGACCAATCCGCACACTATAGTACTACTACCGCAGATCGCCAACGTCACCGCGCTTCACGTACCCGGATAACGTACCGTGGGCCGATAAGACGCCGCAAGCATGTACGTCCTCCCTACCCTACGTTCAACACCCCCCTCACTTCAAACTGTAGACTGGCGCGGCACAGCCACCGGCGGCCAAATAATCGGCCCTAACTACCACAACTTCACGCGCTTCCGCCTCGTCGACCTCTCCCGCGCCCACCCGGACCTCGTCGACGCGCAGATCACGCGCTTCGCGGACCTGCTGTGTCTGCAGGAGGACGGGTGCGACCGCGCGCACATCGTCGAGGAATATGGCATCAGCGGCGGCGCGCCGCAGGAGAATATCTACAAATATAAATATGCGCTGGATGTGGATGGGATGACATACTCGGGAAGGTTTTTGGGGCTGCTTGCGAGTGGGTCGCTCGTGTTCAAGGTGAGTTTTTACCCTGTGTACTTTGAATTCACGCTTACGAACCTTGGGCAGGCGACGGTCTTCAACGAGTACTTCAACGACTGGTTGCGCCCATACGAGCACTACATCCCCGTGCGGCCCGACCTCTCCGACCTGCTAGAGAAAATCGAGTGGGCGCAGAGCTACGACGGCGAGGCGCGCGCGATTCAGGCGCGGGGGCAGGAGATGGCGAGGAGGGTGATGACGGATGCGCAGAACGACTGTTATTTCTTTGCGTTGCTGCTGGAGTGGGCGCAGCTGGAGGAGAATTCGAGGACTGTGATGCGGAATACGGGCGTAGAGAGATAGATAGATAAATAGATGGATAGAGGGAGATATATATATATAGACGTAGATTCGTGTAATAACAGCTCGGTGGCTCATCGTTTGCTGGGCGCTCAACCCTCAGCCGGATGAAAGATCGAAGCCTTAGACTGACGCCACAGTACCTGAGATGTTTAGATTGGACGCCAAGCGATATTGATTTGTACAGATTTAGGACAACGGACAGGAGCGCTACGGACACGCACGAATCCACTTCGACACAGGAGGAAAAGTGACCTACACCAACGGCACCCGCGCTGCAAAGCCGTCCCCGACCATGACGGGTTTGTAGAGGTCCTCCCGGGCCATCTTGGCCCTCAACAACTTTGCCGGCACGCCCTCCACATCCGCGCCCGCATCGCGGATGATCTGAAAATCGGAGGCGCGCATATCAGTCCGCAGATGTAGGGTGTTCTTCTTGTCTGCCCGGATATGCGTGTTCATGAACCTACCACCAATTCCATCAATCAGCGCCGAAATTAGAAGCAAGTTGGTTTATAAGGAAAGGAAACGTACTCCATGCATCCATCGATATTAAACGCCTTCTCCGTAACCTTGCCCGTAATCGCCGACCGCATCTCCCACGGCGACGCCCTGCGCACGAGCTCCAGCGCCGCGGCCTGGATGTGGATGGGTACCGTGATCGTCTGCATGCTCTCCCCGTTTCCAAACTCCACCAACCCGAACGAGTCGCGCGCGAAGCCCTTCTCGTTGGCGCTCGCGCGCGCCTGGCGCCAGATGTCCTGCCGCATGGGCGTGAGGTCCTTCATGGCCGCTGGCGTGAACGCGTTGACCTGCAGCATACCTCGCATCTTCTCGTCGCCCAGCGGCTGCCCGACGAAGACGTTGAAGAAGTCGGGGATGTCCGCGGGCTCGATCCCGATGTCCACGCGTGCCATGAACGGCTTGTCGAGCTGCGGCCGGCGGAGGAGGTCAAAGTGCAGGATGAAGCACGCTTGGAGGTGTTTGTTGAGCAGCGTGTTGGCGTGGAAGTACTGCAGGAGCTTCAGGATCCCTGAGCCGTCTACTGGGCTGCATGCTTTTTTGTGCTGCGGCCTGGAAATGTGATCAATCGCCTGTGATTCTGCGCCTACGAGATCGGAGAGCACCAGTGTGCGGCCTGGCACTGTCATCGCTCGCGGGCGTCAATGACTCAGAAAAGGGACGTGATAGACGCGCCTACCTCCTTAGAACAATACCACACTTCCTTACACTGCAACGTCGGCGATCAGCAGCGAGCACCGCATATCTAGCCTTCTTGCACCTTCGCGCATCTACTCAGCTTCAGGCCTGGCTCATCGCCGTCATTCTTGAAGCACTTGGTGCAGGCTGTATGCACTGCACTCCGCGTCGCGCGGATCTCCGCCGGGGATGTCGCCATCGAGTTGAAGATGGCTTCGCTGTCCGGATGGATGGAGTGGATCTGGATGGGCATTCTGTTTGACGAAGCCATTCTGTTAGAAGGTGCTTTCTGAGGAGGTGGCGTCAAGAGCAACGACGATATCGATATGATGCGACACCGCCACTCGCCCCACCACACGACCACATAACGCGTCGAAAATAACTATTCCGAAAAATGTTGTTGATTAACGCGACGGCGATAAAGCAACTGGACGGCCGAAAACCCAAACGGTTTTTCTGAGAAAATTATACTGCCTCGCGGGCGACAAAGAGAATTCTCAAACTTGAGTTTATCACGACATCCCAACTACTACACCATCCCAAGAGTATTGACGAAAAATTGCATAGGTCTATCCGCTCGACTGAAGCTGCACCGGAAGGATTCAAGGGATCGCATTTCCTTAAGATCAGCAGCGCGGCACGACGCGACCTAGATTGGTTGACTTTCAGGATCTCAGCCGAATTCAGCCAGATTGCATTAATGCTGTGCTGAGTAGGCCAGGAAATTTTCGTTGGCTTCCACATACTTCAATCCCTCTAAGCACTTCATTTATTTATATCTGCTGGCACGCAATCAACCCCGTTGCGCAAGTGAATGTTTGCTCAGCGAGTCCAACTCATTCGTTTGCGCTTCATCGCGGGAGCAGCCCATGAAGCAGCAGCAGCCAATGTACGGGAACCAAAATTGGCATGCTGAAAGCATGCCCAGAATCGAAGGGATACAACTTTGAAGTTCAGGCCCAAGGAGGGCTCCAAGAAGCAGACGGAAGATTTTCTCTTAATAGAGTGCCCGTCACCGATAAAGGTTGATTTCCTCGCAGCCCCTTACACTGCAATCGAAATGATTGGTTTCCGGCCCTATTTCAGAGCGGTGGAAGCTGGCTTTGAACCATGTCGTTTGGAAGGACAATAAACTCTTGCCGTCGGCCGATGCCACGGTTCAGCATACAGTACACTTCGTCTACGTATAAATTCAACCTTTTTTTTCTTCTGATATTTGTGGAATGAGTGAGTTTCGCAGTCTTCGCAGCAATGATGTCTCTGCAGAAAGGGCGAGGGAGTGGTATGCGATTTACAAAGGATACAGATGCTAATGAGGGTATACATACAAGGAGAAAGAACACAAGAGACTGGACCCTCAGACGCCGACAGTCTCGAAGGACCATACGACATCCACCGATTTGGTGGAATTAGACTCAGTGAGCGCGTTGAAGGCGGTGGGGGTCAGCTTGATGTGCCCGGCGGTGCATTTAGAGCAAACCTCCTTCACGACGGTGGTGATGGTCGTGCCGTTGACTTTCAAGAAACACGTCGGAATCGCGTTGGAGTAGAAGAGAGGAATGGACGTACAGGTATTGTCGACGCTCTTGCCACAATTTACCCCGCCCAGGAGGTCGGCGGGGCCCAGTGCGACGGCAAAGTCGGTGCTTGGAATCTGGAAGGTCGTGCAGGCTCCTTGACCTGGTGTAAGAAGCAAAGAGACGCTGGTGCACTGCCACATAATCCGCGGCCGGATCCGGGACTCGGATCAATGATCCTCCTTCTCTTTCTCGCCACCAACTCGCCATCCATTTTCTTTTGCTACAAACGGGCTGCGTCACTTGAATCAGATACTTACCCAGGTGCTGCTACGTGTAAGCTTGATTTCACCCATCGCAGCAAGGTCTTCCATGGGCCCACGAGAGACGTCATCCTGCGGTATTTTGGCCCTCAAGACCTCAAGATCTACTCGTTTTCGCTCTCTTCCGCCCGCTCGCGACCGCCCCGCAGTCTTCCCTCTCCGCTCTCTGCAGACCGACGAACGCACGCTAATGCTTGTTCCACAGGCTCTCGCCCGCCCCATCCTTCGCGCCATTTCGCCCTGGCCCGCCCCTCGCGGATCGTGTCGCCTGCGGGGGGAAGCACGGGAAGACGCTCGAAACTCGCGCGCCGCGCTTCGCATGCCGTTGTCCGGGCCCGCTCGTCGCCGTGCGCCGCCCGTGTGCCTCGACGACATCGACGCATCTATGTATCCAGGGTGGCTCATACGCCGCGCGCGGAAGCCGCTCTGCGTGCATACGCGGGCCCGCACGGGCACGCGCTGAGCTGAACTGGGGGTGCACGCGTTGTGTCGCTGCTGTGGGAGCCCACGATACGCACCCGTCCGCAGGGCGCCTGGCCCTCCGACACCTGCAACGCTGCGCGCCGGACCGGCGCGCGGGATGGTCCTAGCCAGCGCAGGCTGTCCTCTGTGAGTCAAGTTGTCTGTATCATTGTCCCTCGTTGCCTCCCCTCATCCCGCTTCTCGCGTGCGCCTTCCCTTCGTCCGCTCTCTCCGTCTGCGCCCCATGCCATCGCCCCCTTCCGCGCGCGGGGATACGCCGCACCCTCGCCTCCCTCATCTCCCGCTTCCGCCTCCCTGCCTTGCCCGCGTTACTGTCCGCGCCAGCGATGCTGCGCATACCCCGAGGGCCACGCCCGCGTAGTCGGTGTCGCTGCCGTCACGCTGTTGGTGAGCCACACCGTGCGCGGTCGAAAGCGGGGAGAGGCGGGGTGCTCGGCGGCGTAACCCGGGGCGCGCCTGAGGCGGGAGTGCCGCACAAGCGCGGATGGGCGCAGGGGTGGTGCGCGCGCGGAGTCTCCGCTGGCGCCGTTGGCGAGCGGCGCGGCGCGGCGCCGCACGGACGAGCACGTCGCCGCCCACTTCGCGCCCGCAAAGTGACTCCACCGCGGCGCGCGCGGAGGAGGCGGTATGGCGGGCGGGTGCGGTGCGCGTGGGCGGAGTTCCCGCGTGCGCGCACGCTGGCGCCGTTGGCGAACAGCACGGCGTCGGTGGAGGTGGTGCCGTCCGTGCACGCGCAGCTGGCGGAGTCAGTTGAGGCGGTGCGGGTCGCGCGCGCGCGTACGGACGGGGAGTGCGGGGATGATGTGTGCGTGTACTCCGCGAGTGCCCCGCTTGCGATGTCGTGCACCCCTGGCGAGGAGCAAGGAAGGGCGCCGCCGCCGCCACCGCGCGAGCGGTATCCCCCCCGAGTGCGGCGGGGCGGGGACGCAGCGGGAGCGCGGATTATCGCTCTCCGCAGCGCTTCAGGCGTGCAGATCGCTGGCGAGGAGCGCGGACGTCGCTGCGGGGCGGGACGAGGGGAGCATACGCGCAGGGTCTCCACGAGCTGTGTGTCGAGCAGCATGGTACCGATGCGTGTCGTCTGAGCCATCGACTCTGTTGGGGGCGTGGCGGGCGTGCTGTCGGCTCGCTCTACGAGCCATGCCGCCCCCTCGTCTCCGCTCGCGCATTACCTCGTGCGGGCAAGGTGGGTTTTTTGACGTGGGCGGGCGTAGTTGAGCGGCGCGATGCGTGGCCATGCTCACGCGGCCGTGGCTCACCCGTGCAGAGTGTGTGCTGCCCCTTAGTCGAACGCTTGCTTATCCTGTGTACATCCGCACCGGATTCAATATTATTTTTTCCCCGCATTCCTCGCATTGAATTCTCAGAGCGCGGTTGAGCTCATTGCCGTGAGACTCGAATGGTGGTTGCTCGCTGAATCTGGACTGGACCCGCGTCGACGTTTTGTTGTCCTTATCCTACGTTGCGCACACATTTCCGACGACTTTTGCTTTTACTTCTATCAACTCTTGATATTATCAGCCTGGTGCACCGCAGACTGTTCGGCTCTCATTGGCGTTGAGCTTTTATTTGTCGTTTGTGGTAAACGTCCGAAGTGCACCGCAAGTGCAGATCCTGCGCAGCACCGTGCGTGATTTGCACCGACCGCCTCTTTTTTTTCGAGAGGCTAGGGCCACGAACATGACAATCTTCAAGCTTCGTTTCTCTCCTCGACTTCCAATCCTCCCAACGAATCCACATCATAATTCCTCTTGAAACGGGCTCACTCGGCCTCTGGGGCCCTAGGACGGAATGTGTCGTTCCATGGATCCCTCTACTAATAGCGCCTTCGAGGCTTATAATTGAAGACTATTTTTAAATCCACTTGTCATGGTACGAGTGTTATGTAGCCATGCATATTCTACTCGACGTCTAGTCCGACTACATAATTAATTTGGACTTCTGGCCGATCTCCGTCCCATCTATTTTCTCGCAATTCCATCACGCAGAAGTTCCGAATCATCGTCCGCTGGATGTCAAAACTATAAACTCCAAGCGCTGTACATTCCTCAGTCAGTGCATCAGCATTGTATGCCGGTACGAAGCAAATCGAAATGGTTAACGCGGATTTCTTTCTCATTGAACAAAGAGTTCACGCACCCAAACTGGTATGACCGGTGGAAGTTCCAGGATATGTGTTCCTAGAAAACTTGAAAGCATAAATTCCTTGTACTGGATACTCACTGAGAAGACTTCGAGCCCATGAACTACATTTTCAACCACGCAATGCAACAATATTGCTCTATGAGATTTCCATTTAGATTTCTGGTCTTTTCTTTACTCGGGATCCGAGGCTGTCCGAATTTCTCACACCTTGTTCAATTGCACTCATCGCTATTCTTTCTCGCCCTCAGCTCAAAATAGTCTGCTTGCACGAGATGAGGGAAAGTTCTGGTATCTAGTTTACACCAATCCTTCATTTTGAGCTCCATCCTTCTAGCTGAGTGAGATGGTGGTACGAAAAGAGATAGATTCCATTTATGTACAGACTAGTAACTCTCGGACAAGCAATTCATCAACCATAATAAGTATTCAACAAGTGTAATTGACAGTCAAACCTCCCTCATAAATCTCTTCTCTCCATTGTCTCTCGATGTACCCGGCCGCCTGTTATATCTGTGAGGAATCTAATAATAAAAGAATGATAAAGACATACCGATCTCGGACGTTCAGGCAGTGAAATAAGTTGTGCACCATTCTCAATGAGAAGCTGGACAATTGATTCGTGCCCCCAGGCGAAGCTGCCTGCAATGCAGTGCCATAGTGACCTTGTAAATCAAGGTTGGCTCCGCATTCAATCAAGACTTGAACAACAGCTTCATGGCCTTGGCTGATGCCTCCCACAGAGCAGTGGTGTCTTTGGCAGTTTGGTTGAGGTGAGCCCCATTTTCAATGAGAAGGCGAGCAATTGTCTCATATCCCCAATGGGATGCAGCCTGAAGTGCTGTCCCATACTTGCCTCCCTGGGCATTTACATCTGCTCCCATCTCAATGAGAAATTGAACCACTGGCTCTGCTTGCTCCTGTCCCCATCCACATGCACATGCAGCCTGGAGTGCTGTCCCATAGTAGCCTCCCTCTGCATTCACATCTGCTCCCTTCTCAATGAGGAATTGAGCAACCAGCTCATATCCCCCACAGGATGCAGCCTGGAGTGCAGTTCCATACTCCCCTCCATGGGCATTCACATCTGCTCCCTTCTCAATGAGAAATTGAGCAACCAAGTCATGTCCCTCATAGGATGCAGCCTGGAGTGCAGTTCCATAGTAACCTCCTACAGTATTCACATCTGCTCCCATCTCAATGAGGAATTGAGCAACTGACTCATGTCCCCTATAGGATGCAGCCTGAAGTGCAGTTCCATAGTAGCCACACACAGCATTCACATCTGCTCTATTCTCCACGAGAAATTGAGCAACTGATTCATGTCCCCCTTCGGATGCAGCTTGAAGTGCAGTTCCACACCTCCCTCCTTGCGCATTGATATCTGCTCCCTTGTCAATGAGAAATCGAGCAACCAACTCATGCCCCCCTACAGATGCAGCCTGAAGTGCAGTTCCAAGATGTCCTCCTTGGGCATTCACATCTGCTCCCATCTCAACGAGAAATCGAGCCACCAACTCATGTCCCCCACAGGATGCAGTCTTGAGTGCAGTTTCAAAGCGTCCTCCATTGGCATTCTCATCTGCTCCCATCTCAATTAGGAATCGAGCAATCGATTCATGTCCCCCTTCGGATGCAGCTTGAAGTGCAGTTCCACATCTCCCTCCTTGCGCATTCCCATCTGCTCCCTTCTCAATGAGGAACCGAGCAACTGACTCATGTCCCCCTGCAGATGCAGCTTGGAGTGCTGTTCCATAGTGGCCTCCCAATGCATTCACATCCGCTCCCTCCTCAATGAGGAATCGAGCAACTGACTGGTGTCCCCAAGCAGATGCAGCCTGAAGTGCAGTCCCATAAAACCCTCCCTGGCAGTTCACATTGGCACCATACTTCTTTACGAGCAGCTGAGCCATCTCAATGTAACCGTAAAAGACTGTAACAGACAAAGCAGAGCCAATGCTGGTGTCATAATCTCCTGGTTGACCTAGCAAGTAAGTGGCTATATGTATCAGGTTGGAGGCGGCCGAGAGCCACAGAAGGGATGGGGTCAGAGGCCAGTCTCTGCCATAATAGTCCCAGGGGGGTGCCGGTTGACTGCGGAAGCCATGGGACCAGATAAATTGCCATGAATGGGCTTTTTCAAGGAAGAATGTTAGGCCTGGTTGAAGATCTAGCTGTCTGGATGCTTCAGCAGCATGGAGAAGTAAGTGTTGGCTGTATGCAACCAGTGGGTGGCCTTTCACCCATTCGTGGACCATACTATATGATATATCAAGTTGAGAGAATTCATTGAAGGAAAGGTATGCAAGGCATTGTGATGCAATGATTGTATGAGCATCGGCAAATTGGACTGGCTGTATGCTATCAAAGTAGCTTTGTGTTGTGTAGTGGATGAGTCGGACCACAGACATTGCTTCATCAACAATAATCAATCCAGCACAGACTGATAAGACAATATTGATGTCCATGAGATTATCGGCATCAAGAGTTGTTGCGCCTGGTTCAATAGCTAAGGCTTCACAAAGCTCTGCCACAGATAAAGGCCGTTTTGCATATGCAACCCAGGTGAGGGCTTGAAGAGCAAAGTGTCTATCATCCTCGTTCTGGTTCTTGATTCGGTTCATTGCCTCATCATATGTGTGGCTTAAATCCTTTGGGAGATGTCGAAGAGCCTCCCGAACTGCCCTGATAGTCATCTTTGTTGCAAGGGATTCAATGTGGAGTTTGGCAAGCAAAAACCTGCAGGGAGAAGTTGTTAGCTGATTAATTTTATTGATTATTTAAACTTGACTGACATTCCCTGCACATTGCTGGTGAGCTGATCTTTAATTTCAGCATGCAACTCTGGCCGAGTTTGCACATGCTTGCGTAGTCTTGGGAATTTTTGAATTTGCTGGTCCACATAGTTGTGGATGTCGTCTTCTGTTGCTTGTATCTCCAGGTATTGCACACCTGAGAAGCAATCATCCAGAATAACATGAGGTCTTGAAGTCATCATAAGACTGGTGGTGGGTCCCTGCAAGATGGACAACTGTTCAAGCAAGATCTGGCGCTGCTCGTCGGGATACTCATCCAGGGCATCAACAATAATATACAACTTTGAGTATTGACCCATGGCAGCTTCAAGGAGGTTAGATACTTCAGTTAGTGAAGGTCTAGTGCCTCGTTGACAGTGATGCTTGTACAGATCATGTGCAGCTTGGGGGAGTGATCTATCCACAACTAGCTGTTTCCAGACACTGGAAAGGAGATTTTCAGGAGTCTGGACCTCCCTCTCCTTGTGGTTGAGATAGATGCATGCCACTGCAGTGTCATTGGTCGGAAATTGAGCCCGGAGGTGATTTACCGCCACTGACCTATTGGACACTCAGTACATTGATTGAAATGGAGGCCTAGACTCACACAAGGACAGTCTTTCCGGCCCCAGCTACCCACCTCAAAATTTAGAACAATGGCTGAGGTAATGTGTGAGGACGTACGTATTCCTCGACACCACAGCACTCCTCTGGATCTTGATTTCCAGTTCTTGAATGTTGCATCTGAAAGCAGCCATTCACCAGTGCCTTTTTGCCAAGCATGGAAGACATCGGCCTGTCGCTGGAAAAAATTAAGGGATGTTATCCAGTTAAGGATTTCTTTCTCTTTGGCAAGGATCTCTTTCTCTTGAGCAGCTGTGGTATGTTTGATGAAGAATAAACCACTGGACAAGATCATGAACTGACCTTTGTCACGTTCTTGCTGTGTCCGATCCTGTTCAGTGACAGTAGCCAGAATGGCTAGCAAGAGATGTGATTATTAGGGACAGGAGCGGCAGTAATTTGTTCCACTCGCCATTGTGGTCTTTCTTGTGCTCTTGGTTATGCTTCTCCCCGGCATCCCTGAATATAGTCCATTTAACACCTTCATGATATTCCCAATGGCACGCACCAAATTCCCAGTGTAAGCCATGTGTTGAGCAATGACTTCATCGATTCGAACTCTTGCAAGTACTCCTTCGCCTCCTTCTTGTTCCACAGGGTCCACGACAGCTGCTTCGATAGTTTTGACAACGGGCCATATGGAAGCTCAGATTTCGCCTGTAAACTTGTCCATCGTCATCTTGAATCTGCCCAATGGGGTTGTCATATGCTGGAGCGCAGTCGTCGACAGGCTGGCTGCGACACACTTCTGCAGCTCCGTAAGCAGCAGCTGGAGATCATCCAGCTCTGTAAAGAGCTTGCGCTGCTCCGCTGGTGCATTATAGAAGTCCTTGATGTATTCACGGGCCTTGAGCGCCATGTCGACGAGCTGGATAGCGCTGGCAACAGTCCCCAGTACTTCAGCCATGGTGGGAGAGAGCAAGAGCTGTAAGCTGTGTTTTGTTTGGCCGCCGCTTGGAAGGCGCCTGGAGAAGGACACGGTTGTCACTTGACATGTCAGATTCTTCGGCAGAATCTGATATCGACCAAAAATACTTACACAGCGCAGAAGATTTGTATCAACAGCTGTGGTGTATAATTCCACTTGCCTCCAATTGGATTTGTTCGGTGTTCCAATAGGAAACGAAGGAGAGGGAAAAGAGGAAGGCCCTTGAGAGGGTGTGACAAGAGACTCGGAGAAACATTATATGGCACAGGACCTTTCGGATAATTTTTGCATGGCCACCCCAAGATACCGGGTACAGAGTCAAATCCCGAGAAGCAACGACGCATTACACACACCGGCAGTTGTAATGTAACTACTGTTTCCCTAGTCGCCTCCCATAAGCGAATCCCATCTTGATGGCCGGGTTTCAGGGTAGTGTACTTCATGAATCCCGACCAACGTATGCTCGAAATTACTGTAAATCGAACGGAACACGTTATCGGAATATCAGTCTCGCACGAGTAACAGCTGAAGATCCCCGAGATGATGCCCGAACGGATGTCAACATTAATTAAATTCAGTGGCATTCGAATGTGGTCATAATAATGTATTTCCATCCACGGGGGATCAGGGGACGATATCCTCGGCTCCAAGCCATGTGCATGGATGTAGTGTTTCACACCGGGATTACGGAAATTTCGGCACTCTATGTTAGTTTCGATACGGCACGTGACCATTTCGGGCGCGCCGAAATGCATCGGCCTTCCCATATATACTACTAGATTATATAGCAAGCCCGAAGCATTTCGGCGCACCCGGAACGAACACGTGCCATATCGAAACTAATATCGGGTGCCCCAAAATTCCTGTAATCCCGCTGTGTTTATTACCTCCGGAAAATCAGTCGTGGTGCACCGATCAATGAATGTCGGATTCTTCGGGAGAATCTGAGATCGAACAAAAATAATCTAGGACAACAGCTGTGGCGTAACATAAACTGCACCCGACCGGACCTGGAGGCTGTTCGATGTATACCTCGCTCCTCGCTCGCTGCGTACACTTTGTCCGCTCGTCTTGCTCAGCGTGGCGCGGGTACTTGTACTCCCGGCTGCGGTACACAGCCGCTTCACTTTGTTTCTTTCTCATCGTGAGGCATGTACCGTCGCCTTCGCGGAAAGTGGCCCTACCCTCTGCTCCTCGCATCGCATCTTTGGCGCCACCGCCCTCTCTGGTCGTTCGCGATGGCGAATCGCTCGCGCGGCATCTGAGGAGTGTCGATCAGGGGGTGTGAGCTGTACGTGTGCATGAGCGTGCGAGTGTGTAGGGTGTTCGGAAGGCACCGAGGATGACGCGCGGCACTGGTCGAGGCGCGTGTCACGGCGGGCGGAGTTTTTTTTGTAAGTGGAGGCGCCCCCGGCGGCAACTCTGCGTGCCGCGTTGCGGTGAGATACATGCCGTGCAGGAGTCCGGAGATAATGTCGCGCAGGATCGGGGCGGAAGAAAGCGAGGTGGTGTGTAGCGACACACGCCCGCTGGTATCGAAGGTCGAGGAATAGCAGCTGCGGCGGAGCGAGCATGGGGAGAAGATAAAGCGGGTGCGGCTACCGTCGTGCGTCCCTGGCGGTGTGAAGTGTACGCATTTCAGGCGCCGAATATGTACGCCGGGGGGGAACACCTTTCTAACGTACCTCTTCTTCGGATGTGCGCACGGGAGCGCTGGATCTGCTGTCGATGGGGTTGACGTGCGCGGACTAGCATACTCGTCCTCAGTGCGCGGTGGATGGCTATTGTTGACGCAGCGCGTTTGACTTGGCTTGGGTGTGCAGGGCGGGTGAGAGGTATGCTCCGCCGGCAGTGTCATAGCCACGCTTTCACCACTGCTGGAGTAGTTTCTGAGGATGCAAAGCGGACAGTGTGGGGCGGAAGAGGCGGGCGTGCCCTCCCCTGCAACGCGGATGAATCTGCATGTCGGGAGAGATTTTGTTGCCGTCTGCGAGGGAGCTCGCAGCACCGCTATCGACGATGACCGCATGCGCTTTCGATAACCTTGTCCGTCTAAGACTGGCATTCCCTTAGCATTTGTTCAATTGCTACATTCCCTACTGCATGCTTGATGCTGCATATGTTCCGAGTTGCACGGCCAAAGAAAATGCAGGTTGTAAATCAGACACACAACCACCTCAAGCGCACATGAGTTCCCATTGACACTTTCCCGGCCGGAAATCAATGCGGAGAGCAGGATGCAAAGAGGGGTGCACGATTTACCAGATATTGCCACGGATGTCTGTGACCCATTGCGGAATTTGGATAGTTCGCGACACTGTCGCTCCTCGGGAGCCGAACGGTGAAGCATCTGTGTCGCGGAGAGTGTCTCGGTGTCGAGTCTCTTTATGTATGACCCTGTATATGCAGCGCGGACACAATATTAATTGAATGGAAAGATAACTGCCAAGGGTTCTTGTCCAGCACAAGTGCACGCGTCTTGACTCTTGATCTTGCTTCTGAATTGCACCGAGCGCTTCGGAATCGGACTGGAAGTGAAACTCCATGGGTCACTGCACAGCACACAGCACAAACAAGTGGGGCCCTGGGCTGCGGCATGAATGTGCGACCCGTCGAACGTCGCATTTTCAGGGTTGGAGTCATTCACGTAAACTCGGAGGGACATCCTCACCGGTGCTCCGCACTGCGGGTCCGTGATATACCACTTGTCGGTTTCGGAGTGTGACGGAGAGCTGGATTGGAAGGAAGTTGATAATAGCCGTGTTAAAGACTGATATGAGTTAAATTCGCGAGCGAGAGCTTCAACGCAGGTCCACGGCTAAGAGCTCGATGAGCATGAGACGTTCGCAGGACAGCTCGAGTACAGATCGAGTTCCAGCGAAGCATCTTGTGCAGCCAGAACTGCATGAAGAAAGAAGACAGAAAGAAGAATAACGCAAGGGTTGATGAGCCAGCGGATTCTCGATGGAGAGGTCAGGAGACTCGCGGATCTGCCGTCAAAAGTTCAAGGGCGTAGAGCGAGATGGCAATGTTTTGTACAGAATGGGAATGTCTTCCTTGTCTCAAGGTGATGCTCTGTAATTCACAGCCGCAGGAGACGCCCATAGCCGCCGGATGTCATGGAAGAACACCATCGGGACGCAGCAGACTCGTCGTTTTGGAATAGATTAGGCGAGATCTGGGAGTCTGAATGGCCCGGCGTACCAAGGTAAATTAAAATAGAGCTCAGGGATAAATCTACAGTACCCACTTCCATGCAAAGAGCCAGAGGCGAGGGGACTTCGAGCTTGAATAGATTTGTCGAAGCCAAGGAAAGACAACCGACTCGACGTCGCGATTGTGAACAAGCTTTCGAGGGGCGTGAGGGAGAACCGGAAGAATCCAGCATGCAGATTGGCAGGAAACCATGGCTTGGTCTGCCGCCAGAAAGTTTAGAGCGGTATAAGATGAAGAGCATGTACAGAAATGCGTGGCTGTTGAGAGTTCTACAGTCCAGAGGAGCCACTCAAATGTGGTCAGTGCTCGAGCGCTCGTAGCTCAAGAGGAACTTCGTGGAGAGCGTTATCGTGGCAAGCTTTTAGCAGTAAAGCCCGCGGATTGGACAGTGAACAGCCCAGTAGATCAAAGACAAGTAGTTCAATCCTTGGGAACTTGTAGTGGGAGAGTGATAGGCGCTTAGAGCGAGCGCTTGTGCACTGCCACATATGTCAGGATTAATCCGCGTCTCCAGTTCTTCAGAATCTTCTGCTGGTCTTCGCCTCGTCCGGAATCGCTCGATCTCGCAAGCCCCTGGCATTCCTGCTCGGCATCGTCTCGCTCCTTCGTTCCGGATATCTCAAGATCTCGAGCTCTACAAGTAAAGACGGATTTCTGGGACACATCACGCAATGCCGACAGTGGGAACAGAAGCAGGAAGGAGCTCAAGAGTCTGCGCGGCCGGTAGGTTTCCATTCTCTCTCTATCTCTCTTCTCTTTGAGCCGCAGGCGAGACCTGCTGCACGCTATCGAAAGACCGCGATGCAGCTCGCGCGCGCGCGAGCCAGCCCGCCTAAATTTATTTTAGCCTTGACCAAGAAAATCAGAGGAAAAACAATTGGCGAGAGCCTTGGTGGGATTAAGTTCGCGAAATTCAGAACCGCAGATTTGGGTCGTCGAAATTATTAGTGCTGGGTACCGCCGGCGAGAGTCAGAATCCAGAATCCAAAATTATCTAAGGGTGTTACGCGAGTGTCAAGGGTGGATTGGACGCGGAGTATCCCCGGCCGGAGTGAGTGAGTGAGGGAAATCGGCGCGATTTAAAACGAGAAATATTCCGGTAACGGAATTCCAATCCGGAGCGCAGATGTGTATACATACAGCGCTCCGGCATGAATATTCCTGTGAGTTTCGTGTACGGACGCAGCGTCGCGCAAGACTCTCGGGACGCGCGCAGGATGCATGATGGGGCGCGCGTCACCCACCGAATCGGCCGAGAAAGACTAATATTGCGAAACAGCAAGTCGTGGATCGAGCGCCGCTGGTGAGTCGTGGGAGCCACAATCCTTCCGTTCCAGTGGACCATCAGATCCCGTACATAGAGCGCAGGCTCTCAGGGTCCACACAATGGGTATGCAACGGAGAGAATCTTCATGACGAGCAGACAGCGGAGAACAGAAGCGGATTGAATGCAGAATATCATGCTGAGTATGTGAGTGGGGACACACAGTTCTTGCGGAGAGTTTACTATCATTTTAGGCGGCTGGGCGCCTCGGAATAAAGGAGCTGTAGCTGAGTCGGGGGAGATCTGAGAGCTTGGGTATACGCGTGATGGAAGCGGCGTCCAAGACATACATGCGCAAGAACTTGGAGGCACAGATAAGATCTTGAGGGCTCCTTGAGTTCTCGCCCGGGTGAATGAGCTCAGATAATGTAGCGGATTTAATAGAGAGTTTGCGCACGAGCCATTGGGGCCACCTGATGGCTTTTTGCCAGTGCGCAAATGAATGGCTCCACCGCCAAAATATGATGTCAATGGCTTGTCAATGGCTTATAGAGCCATTCGCCTGCTATTTTTGCGCACGGCCCAAATGCCATTGTGTAGACGACGTAAGTAGTCGTATTCTACAATGAAGTAAGTATAATGTAAGTATGAGATAATAGATGAACGCACCCTCAGTCGCACACAGTAGTACGAGACTGAGGGCCGTGAAACAGCTCCGCACCCCTTAAGGGGGCGGGGCTACGATCGGTAGCAACAGATGAAATAAGAATGGAAAAAGGAAACACTACCGCCAGCGTCCGCATATAGTAGTGGCGGCGGCTGCAGCCTCAACACATTGAATGGCTCCAATGGCTTCTGCGCAAACAGGTTAATGATTAATGCTTGGTCCAGGCATCGTTCTCTGAGAAGAGATATGTGCAAAGGCGCTCGAGGCCTATTCAAGACGCAGATTTGGGAGGAAGTTGGCGGTAGGTCCGACGGAGGTCTTGCTAATTTTATTGGTGCGCCTAGTTAGAACAAGCAACGAAAAAAATGCAGCGAGGTGCGAAGACGAAGGGCGAACTTGAGGATTTGTAAGCACGAGATTCAGCGACGCTTACGCGTCGACTTGGCCGAGATGTTATTGGCGAGGAGAGGCCGAGCCAAGGGGAGCCCGTTGTGTTATCCATCAAAATCAACCCCCCCGGTAGGGTCCTGGGAACGCTGTCATTCAGTGGCAGTGCTCTACCTAGGGATTGCTTCACCTTTGTTTGTCCTATGCTCCGATAAATTCCAGAAAAATTGGAGGGATGGTTGAGAGCAAGTGGGCACACATCTATAGAGTTTTTAATCACAATTTGCTGAAGCATAGACCTCCAACCCCATGAGGGACCCGGTCGGGTCAGCTTTGATTGACAGGGTTCCCACGACCCTACCGGGGGGGGTTGATTTTGATGGATAACACAACGGGCTCCCCTTAAACCATATCACCTTCAACGTCCGAGATCTGGTATCGAAATTCTGGCCTTCCATCCTCGAGTAGGTGAACTTGGTTGGCCTCATCGGAACGCGGCGTTGATCTGACACGCCATTGTTTGCACCCGCTGGATGTCTGAGTTGCCGGCTTCTTTTTAATTCAGATGTACGTTGGATGTACAAGCTCCAACCATAATTCTACTTGTCGATTTCTAATTGGCAGGCTCGGATTTCACGCCCAAATTCTGACCGATCTCAGGTGCGTCCGCTTTTCTGGCGACCCACCGCATTATTCGACGTCTCCGATTCATCTCCCACTCGATGGCTTTGGTGAGTGCTTCCGCGCCCGGGGCTGTCCCAATTTATTAACTTGTCCTCAGATGTCGAAGTGGACCAGCACCACCCCGCTCTCGAAATGATCTCAAGCCCCAATGTTCCAACACCGTCTCAGTGTCAGAGCGACAAGAGTGAGTCGCTGAACCTATCTTGCTCTGAATAAATTTCCACCCTGGCTAATAGATACGTGCATGACACACTGATTCCTTTCAACCACGCTGCGGGTAGATATTAATGGCTGCACGAGTACTGGCTGATTTTGAACACGGGCACGACACCGATGGCGCCCAAGCAAATTGGCGGTGTGTCCACCCCCATACTTTGCCTCGCTATTCTGATTAATTGGATCTTATAGATGTCGTGGACATGCACCTGAAGTTCTACGGACTCCAGAACGTCCGAGTCGTGGACGCTGGGATTTTCCTCATGCTCATCAACACCCCGCTCCAACCGACCGTCTACGCCATCGCTGAGAAGGTATGTTTGGCAACCCCCGGGGAGCCCCGCGCTCATGCGTGTTCTAGGCGGCGGATATGACCAAGGCGGCTTGGAAGCTGTGAGAAGAGCACCTTTGTGTTTAAATAAGTTATTGGGAAATGGGAGCCATGGATTCTACAGAATTTTTATGTAATGCCTACATTTTCGCAGTATAATCTACGTTCGTTCGTAATTCAATCGCTATTTCGATGCTGCCTTTTGGTTGGATTGGGGAGGGTGACCTGAAAGCAGAATCTTTGCGCGGCATAGATAAGGTGTTCTTCCAGTCGTATTGTAAAGTGCCCTGCTTGTCTAACTGCCCTCAAGTTGTTTCCCACTTCTGCCACGTCCCCATGCATCTCGCTCTAATATTCAGATTAATGTTGTCAAAACTCGAAAAGTCGAGTCACGACTTGCCAAGTCGACTTGACTTTGTTCAGTGAAGTCACTTGGAGTGACTTCAAGTCGACTCAAGTCGGCCAAGTCGAGGGCAGTATTTGATAAATTGGCTAAAATGACCACCATGTCGAATAGGAATGCTATACGAGTGCATATATCTTGAACTTAATGAGAGTTGACATAAAATAAATAAATCACATTTATTTTGTGGTGATCCTAAGTCCCCATTGTGATTATGCAGATTAGATGCATTCATAATCTTTTAATATAGCATAGTATAATTTTCTGATATTTTTCTAGGCTTAATCGTGCTCAGAAACTGGATAGAAACGCAAAATGAAGCCACGGTGACACAGGTGTCACACATCAGTCATATATGTCACATCACGTCAAACTCGTGACATTCGCCGGAGAGAAATTTTTGAAATCAATTCCAATCGTTGTTAATCATGAAAAGGAACATGCGGTAAAAATCACTGACTCAAGTCACTCAAGTTGACTTGAGTCGACTTCCTTCGACTCACAAGTCACATCAAGTCATGCTTGTGACTCGACTTCGACTCGGTTCAAGTCGACTTTGAAAGTCGACTTGAGAAGGCTGAGTCGCAAGTCTTGACAACATTAATTCAGATTCATCTTCAGGCTTGGCTTGACTACTCCTTACCTCCGTAAGATGAAGTCAGAGTGCTTATCCCTATGGCCCAGTCGGATTATTCCTTTGATTCCCCGCAATTTTACCACATGAGGCTAAATAAATTCATCGGAATTCAATGGTCTAGGCTTGCGGTATTTGCAAACCATGAGATACACGGAGGCCATTGGGACGCAGTTGAGGAAGGTCTAGTAAGCGAGTAAATACATAAAAGGAGGAGGAGCTATAGTGTTTATCGAGAGGGACTGAGTGTGATGCTCGTTCGGTTTGTGCCAGCTATGTGACGGTGGAGCAGGTCACGTGACATCATCCACGCGACGCGACTGCTCAATGAGGGCCAAACAAACCCCTATTTAACGCTGTCGGGCAAATCTCCAATTCTCGTCGATTATGAACACGGTGCTGGCGGAAATCTAAGCTTCCCGGTCCGTAGAGTACCTTCCTCAAGGCCAATCGCATTTCTTGCCAACCCGGGAAAGAAGCAACACGACTCCTCAAACACCATTCCAAAATAGTATTTCACCCCTCAAATCCCATTCTTTGGCAGGGATGAGGGAGGTAGCATCCAGCATGTTAGATGAAATTGCCAAGCTAGCTGCATACTACAGAGAATAGTGGTTCAGTCATCCATTTTCCACGCACTGATACCATAATGCCCTCCCGCGCAGACCTGTTCACCTCGGATCAAGTGGAAGCCCAGAGGTCGGAACTTCCGTGAGCCTGCCCAGAATAATAAAAATGGGGTGCCGCATTTGGGTGGGCTTCCGCACGGCGTGGAAGATTCGAATCAGGCCAGCGAGAATATTAAAGAGCTCAATCAACTGTTCAAACCAGGTCAGAGCTAGGACAAATTCAGTATGAATTGTGTGCCAGGATGCCCCATGCGCAATGTGCGCCGCTCACGGCTGCCGCGATGCCATCGGGGCGGGCAGAACTCAGTATCCACTTGTTTCAGACTGGATCTGAAAATCTCGATGGTGACACCGCGTTCCGAGACAGATGCAGATATTCAGCATCACGAGGGCGGGGGGGCGGACGAAAGCTTGATAACCGGAGGGTGTTCATGGGAATTGCGGTCGAGCCGGAGCATTGGACAGTAATTAATGGCTGGGCAACCACAACCGCATTTACGCGATCAAAATTGGATCGAAATGTAAACATCAAGAATGGCAAAGCATGGGCAGCATCTGCAACGACGGATCCGCGTGTGGGGCTTGCATGAATTCAGATTCACGAAGACAACTCGGGAAGCTAGCGCTGCATCAGGAAGAGCACCTCCATCTGAATTATGTCTATGCCACTGAGTTGGAGAGGATCTGAAAGCTGTACCGGTACAAGCTACTTGATGAAAGCTACCTCCAACACGGCCAGGTCCAAGTTATAAAACAAAGAAGTGGGTCCAGATGCCCAGCACGAGGACTCGATGCGCAGGTGGCTCAACGAGGCCCACCCTGCATTTCTGTGCGTATCCCGAGCGCTTGGCGCGAGGGTAAAAATCCCGGATGAACTCCCGGATTCGGGTGGAAACTCCGCTGCCGGGATAAGGGAATGAACTCCAGTGAATTCGCTGCATGTTGCAGCGCAAGAGACTCGGAGCTGCCAGGCGGACCTCACATTTCTAAGCTAGCATCATCCCAGAACGAATGCGGCCAAGGGTGCACCCATGGCCCTGGTATTTAGGCTCACGTCCTGAAGCTAGCCAACGGATGCGCTATTTAATGCACTGGCTCTAGCCATGGATGGCTGGGTACATGGCCATAGGTCTAATCCACCTGTAACATGTTCTAACTCCAGCAGGCCCCGCCTTAGGGGCCAGGTTAGTGGTGAGGGTTAGTGGTTAGTGGTTAGAGTTCATGGTTAGGGTTTGTTAGGGCTTAGGACCAAGGTATATTGTAAAAGGTTGTTGAAGGTGATTTTTCAGCTTTTGATGGTTAGTTGGTTAGGGTTGGTTAGTGCTAGGAAAATTAACAAAACCACATAATAAGCTTGGTAATACAATTTCGAAGACCTAGGGCAGCTTGCCTGTCTGGGTATTAGCTAGTCCCACTACCCTAAGTGGGATGGGAAAATATAATAGACAGGCTTTGTAGTCCAGGTGGTTATACTACATGTTCTGTTATTTGCTTTGTTTCTTGGTGGTCAGTGGTTCAATCCTCGTAGGTACCATTAGTCTTGATCCATGGACCCAGCCATGCGATGGCTGGAGTCATGGCTTTAGGTAGCACTTACTATGGCTAGAGCCATGCACATTAGACTAAATATTAGTGCTATGGCTCAAGGGTGGCTCCCTGCGCGTCTCCGAGTTATGTATGTAAATCCATTGTTCGTCCGTCGATACTGAGGAATATATATAACAGGTTGAGATATGATACGAAGTCTTGATGGCGAGGAGGCCAAGGGGGGTCGTATGATTGCTTGAAGAGTGCTCGGGCCGCAAAATGTGACACGAAATCAGGGCTTGCCCGACCAGAAATATTAATGTGCCAGATCATAAACAAGGAAGGTGGGCGAGACCTGTTGCGCGTCATCGTAAGATGCCGAAGTCTATTCAGCCTTGCCCCCTAAGAAAATCAGACGCCGAGGAAAAACAGTCGACGAGACGTTAGCCTTGGCTGGGATTAAGTTCGCGAAATTCAGAATTGCAGATTTGGTCGTCGAAATTTGGCAATATTAGTGTTGGTTGCCTAGTGCCCACCGGTGAGAGTCAGAATCCAGATTCCAAAATTATCCAAGGGTGTCCCGCGATTTGAGTGTGAGTGGTCGATTGGATGCGGAATCTCCCCGGCGAGAGTGAGTGAGGTGAGAGGAATCGGAATGAAAAGACTTCCGGTAGCGGAATTCCAATCCGCAGTGCAGATACATCCTTCGCGAATAGACGCGGCGTCGCGCAGGATGCATGATGGGGCCCGCTTGCCCCACCGAATCGACCGAGAAAGATTAATATTGCAAAACAGCTCGTCGGTGGATCGAGCGCCGCTGGTGAGTCCGAGTAGGCGCAGCCCTTCCATCCCTGTGGACCATCACATCCCGTACATAGAGCGCTGGCTCTCAGGGTCCAACGACCGCGACAATAGGTGCGCAACGGGGAAAATCTTCATCTCGATCAGACCGGGGAGAACAGAATCGGATTGAATGCAGAACGACACGCCGAGCACAGTGCGAGTGGGGACGCACAGTTCTTGCGGAGAGTTTACTATCATTTTCGGCGGCTCGAAATGAGGTAGCCGAGTCGAGGGAGATCTGACAGCGGGGAGATGAAAGCTTGATGAAATCTGCGTCAGGACACACGGAAGGAGCTGGAGGCACAGATAAGATCTTGTGGGCTCCTTGAGGGTTCGTAAGGGTGACTGAGCGCGGTTATATACTGTAACAGATTTGATGCTTGGTCCATGGATCATTCGATGAGAAGAGATAAGCACAGCCGCAGGGTTTGATCAAGACACATATTTGGCAGGAACTTGGCGGCAGGCCCTAAGATGCAGACGGGTCTTGTTAATTTATCGGCGTGCCCAGCTAAAATAAGCATCGAACAAAACACAGCAAGGCCCGAAGGTGAGGGGTGAGCTTGAGGCTTTGGAAAAACAACATTCAGCAACGCTTACGCGTCGACTTGGCCGCCGAGCTAGAGCCAGTGATCGCTATGATCTGCCCAAGGAGACTCGCCCGCCAGTTAGGGCAGGGATTGGAGTTTGGATTTCTGGAGCTGGGCACATCAGACCTCGAAAGCTTGAGCCTTGAAGGGAAACGGGCCAACTTGAACGACGAAGGCGGCTAGATGTGGTAAGAAGCAAGAGGCGTTGGTGCACTGCCACATAATCCGAATGATCCTCTTTCTCTTTCTCGCCACCGACTCGCTATCCATTTTCTTTTTGCTACGACGGGCCCCGTCACCTGAATCAAATTGCTGCTACATGCAAGCTTGACCTCGTGCCCACACCGTCTCATCGCAGCAAGTTCTTCCACGGGCCGCGAGAGATGTCATCCTTCTCTTCTGGATCCTTTCGCCCGCAAGATCTCCATGGGCCACGCCGGATGACATGCACCGGGAAGGGTCGGGATAGGCCCGGGCAGGTGTTGGTAAAAGTGGTGAGTCTCTTGACTCTGCTTGTTTTTCGCTCTCTTCCCCCCGCTCACGACCGCCGCCGCTGTCTTCCCTCTCCTCTCGTCCCTCGTCCCCCATCTCCGCTCTCTGCACACTGACGAACGCACGCTGACGCTTGTTCCACGAGCTCCCACCCGCATCATCCTTCGCCCCATCTCACGGCGTCCTTAGCCACGGCGGATCGTGTCACCAGCACGGGGAAGTATGGGCTATATAGTGTCCAATAAATAGGACCTCCGAAAATGTTCCAGACGGCATGTTGGAGAAAGAATCACTGAAATGACATGTCTTCCAAAATCATCGAAATGACACAATCTGCCAAAACACGCGAAATGGTCCAGAACACACCCATGTGACACGATAATGAAAAACGCGCGAAATGACCCAGCGATGAAAAACACGCGAGATGACTGCTCCCCAAACTTGAAGGCGTCGGTCTGTGCGGTGTCTTGGCGCTGCCCCATGCAGCAATACACATGCTGCAATCATCACTTGATGGTGGGTGGGCTTATCGCGACTCTGTCTCTTTTCTCCCTCCCCATGGATCCTCTGAGCAACCTCGGTGGCTGCACAAGCTCTGAGTCCAACGCTGGTTGCGGGAATTTTGTACCCGACACATCCCGAGAAACACCTGCACGCCCAGCGATGGTAAAATGTGCCATATGCGGCCACTTTGCCGGCCACTTTGCCGGCCAGCACATATTCTCCCGGGGAATATGTGCTCGTGCAGGCAGTGGGGGATGGGAAAGAAAATTCTCCAGTGGGCTTAGAAGACTCGTCACATAGGCTATGACGGCCTCTAGCGTGTCGCCGGAGAGATGAGGATCATTGAGACCCAGAAGGATATCTCGGATGGTGTCCAACTGGTGTGTAATCCTCTCCACTGCGGGAGTCTCGGCATTTGGGAGAGAGTCCACAGTGAACTGTGCCTCAGTGGAAATCTTGTGGCATTCCATGAGAAACTGGTGGCAGTCCCCATTGTCGTCGGTGGCCGTGACGGCAGAAACAGAGGAGGCGATGAGTGAGTGATAAGACCGCATGGATCATTGACGATCATTGGTCTTGCCAAGTACATTGTACAGTCAGCATTGCCAGGACCCAGTCGAAGTGAAGGCCAATTTCAGCTTCGGGGCCACTGTGTCATTTCAATTGTTTTGACATCTGCGTACCATTTCAATTTTTTCAAGGAACAAGTCATTTCAACCTATTTCTGTTGCATGCCATCTCGCAGTTTGGATGTTGACTGCATCTCATCTGGACATTTTCTGTGGCCAAGGTGCTGTTTCGAAGCGTTTTTTGAGGTTGAATGTCGTTTCACGGCTTATTGTGTCATTTCGAGTGAAATTTTATTTATTGGACAGTACAGTCCGGGACAATCAAAGGCCGCATTTTTTATTACAGCTTGGATTTTCATTTAATCAACAAACTGAGTTCAGATTCAGATCCAGAGGGTAGAAATAAGCCTAAATACATTTTTTCAGATTTTTTTAACGAGCGGATGGGTTTGGCCAAATTCTCGGACCCAAAATTCAAACTGTGTGTACCTCTGTGCGGGTTCTGGCTGGTCGTGATGATCTCAAGGCCACATCCAGTGCCCTCATGGCACTCTGTGATGCTACCTATGTGATTTGTCTGTGAGAGAATGGAGAAACACGCATAAAGGAACAAATTCAGAGGTGTTCCGCCCCAAATTTTGACACGGAACAGAAGGTCACGAGAAGATCAAGTCACATGCCTGATCGGATATCACTAACTTGTCGATCAAATTTCGGAAGAACTGGTCGTTGAATTCTTTCAATTCTACTGGGATCATGTTCTACTCATCGAAAGGAGTTGATTCCATATTTTTTTTTGTATTTTTCCATATTTTATTTACGAAACGGCCAAATATCTGATCGGCCATCACAAAGATCAGCTCCGGCAAGCTCAGCCACTCGTTGGATTTCGTTGAAAATATTACAGGGGGGTCTTATAGGTGAGATCTTTCGATTCCGCGAAAGTCTGAAAAGATTAGTAATCATCAGGAAAATTAGCGGTCTTTGACTGTCCCGGACTGTATATGTGCCATAGGGAAGCACGGGATAACGCTCGAGACTGGCCCGCTCGTCGCCGTGTGCCGCCGGTGTGCCTCGATGACGTCGACATCCCATCTGCGTATCCGCGGCGGCGGCTCATACGCTGCGCGCGGAAGCCGCTCTGCGTGCGCACGCGGGCCCGCACGGGCACGCCCTGAGCTGACGTGGGGGCGCGCGGTTCGTTTCGCCGCTGTGGGAGCCCACGAGACGTACCCGTCCGCGGGGCGCCTGGACCTCCGACACTTGCGACGCTGCGCGCCGGACCGGCGCGCGGGATCGTCCTCGCCAGGGCAGGCTGTCCTCTGTGAGTCAAGTTGTCCATCCCTGCCGCTATCGTTACCCCTCGTTGCCCGCCGTCATCCCTCTTCCTGCGTGCGCTCTCTCTTCGTCCGCCCCCTCCGTCTGCGCGCCACGCCATCGCCTCCTACCGCGCGCGGGGATACGCCGCACCCTCGTCTCCCTCATCTCCCACTCTTGCCTCCCTGCCTGCGCGCGTCGATGCCCGCGCCGATGCTAGTGTGGGGCGCGGGTACGGGTAAAACCCGCGGGTTACCGGGTCGGGTCGGGCGGGTCCGGGTAGCGGGTCAGCGGTCTGATAGACCCGGAGAATACCGTTACCCGACCCGCGGTATTACAGGTATTTGCGGGTATTTACACAAATTATCCACCAGCCCCGATTAGACCTGATCCGAGGCACCCGAAGACGCTCCAGATGATGATCGGGCTGTGTAGCCACTTCCACTCCGAGACAGCTTGCTTTGTCCTTAGTACTTACGGCTGTCGGATATCTACTCTGTGCTGCTTGCCTTTCAAACCGCTGTCGGAGGACAATCTAGAATCAAATTGACTCTGTCTAGATGAATGCCATGACAGCTTGGGCGTTACTCTTGCTGCTAAAGTGTCCTCCAATGCTCTCACCATATTCCCCTGTCGTCTGCATCCCCTTTGGATACCAGCGATGATTCGCACCTCCTGAGACTTCTACTCCACAACCGATTGCTCCGGCTGTTCGGGCCAGTCAGCAACCTCTCAAGTAGTAGATGGACTGGGCAACGGGCAACGATCCTCGGTGGTTGAAAAATGATCTGAAAATGGCCTGCAAGGCGCGCCAAATACTCTCTATTTCCCTCTTTTCTAAGTGATTCTCGCAGGTGTATTCGTACTATTTTCGCAAGTCTCCTAACTGTGCATTAAACCCCTTGCTCCTAGCTCTTGGCTCCACCTTTCAATTCAGTAATCACATCAGGTACAACTGTCACTCTCGATTGCCAAGAGCTATGCGCGACAGGAGCTCAGCCTCTGTGTGGTATAAAATGCACCTTCTGTGACCATTGCTTCTCACTTCTTCTCTTCATGCCCTCGTCTATCGTCTCTCGAGTTTCCAGTGTCCGGTCCAAGGTCTCCGATACCCTCCAGAAAGTCAAGAAGAAAGCCAAGAAAACTGTCAAATCAATCACAAGTGCTGCCAGTGCCATCGGTTAGTCTTTATGCCTGAGAGTTTCCGTACTTCAAACTTCTCATGACGTTCACAGGACGGAAGAAATCTGCCTCTGTCGAGGAGGTTATCAGTGTAAACTCAGATGTGAATGATGGAGAGGTTGATGGTGTGCAACAATCTTCTTCATTCCACGCACACACTCTGATGGCCCTGTAGACGACGTTAAAGCCAAGTGGAAATCTGGCATTTATCAGTTCTTCAGCTCCGATGTTGCGACAAAGAAGGACGACAATGGCCGCATCTTCCAGCAGTTCTCCTGCTCTGCACCGGGTGGTTGTAAGAAGCGCTCCGGTATGTGTCTTTCTCGACTCTTTGTTGTCAGTTACGCTTATCGTTTATGCTGCAACATAGGGTTTAAGGGTGTCCATCGGTACCAAACCAAGCTCGATGGTCAGCCGGCTTCGGATCGCTCTTCGACATCGAACCTCAAGAAGCACGCTGAGGCCTGCTGGGGAAAGGATGTTGTCAAGGCCCGCCTCACTGGTGCCCGTCCCAGTACTTCTCCTCGCGATGGGAGCATCTTTGCTTCATTTGCGCGCGCAGGCCAACGGCCAGTTAAGGTCACACATCGCGCACACACGGAGCCCGAATTCCGGTACGTTCGCTAAACTGTTGCATTTCCCCAAATACTGACGGTTTTAGCGCCCACATTGTGCGCTGGCTTGCGGAGGCCAATCGACCATTCAAGATCATGGAAGACCGGGAACTCAAGGAGATGCTCTTGGCTGGCCGCCCAGAGCTCAGCATACCCAGCCGCCGTACTATTGGCCGCGATCTCAACGCCGCTTTCGAGCGTTGCTCCCAGCGCATTGTGAACCTGCTCGATGTACGTCATTTGTTCTTGTCTCCGGTACCTTCTAAGGCCTCAGTATGCTATGAACAGAACTACAATGGTCGGCTCAGTTTTGCAACAGATGCCTGGACTTCACCTAATCATCGGGCATTTGTTGCATGGACGGTTCATCTCCAACACGAGGGCCAGCCACTTGTCTTTTTGCTCGATGTTTTTGAGGTCCCCGAGGTACGTTTTCAATCTTAATGCCGTTCACGTTCTAATTACACACCTCAGTCCCACACTGGTGAAGTTCTTGCGCGTGAATTTGATGCAATGTTGGAGCGTTTTGGTCTACAGCACAAGGTACGTTTCTCAGACTCAATCATGTTGGATATTAGGGTACTCCTTCACGCTTTCAGATCCTTGCGTGGACGGGTGATAATGCCACGGTTAACGATACCCAAAACACTGCTCTCGGCAACAGTGCACACAACACCTTTCAGCCAGAGAATCATGTGCGTTGCTTCAATCATACCTTGAACCTCGGCGTCAAGTCCTTCCTTCGTCCTTTCCAACCTCCCGTAAAGAAGAAGGGCGGAGCGGCCATCGATGATGACGATGATGCGGACTTAGACGATGGTGATGGGGCCTCGGCGCTCTCTCTGGAGTTGGAAGACAATGAGTCGCTTCCTGATCTCGCGGACGCATCGGATACAGAGTCCGTAGCAGACAAGGAGGACCACGATGCATGGGACGAGTTAGATGAGGCTAGTAGGGTAGACATGCTTGCGCAAACCAAGCAGGCTAAATCTGTCATTTCTCGCGTACGTTTTTGCACCTGCCTTCAACTTTTAATTTAACTCCGATTCATCCTTGGCTAGATCCGTAACTTCGCGTTCGCACTAGTTCACTCCACCACGAAGGCGCTGCCTGCCTGGCGCACTGCCTGCACAAACAAGAATATGGCCGTGCGACTCTTACCACGCGATGTGCGCACACGCTGGAACTCTACATATGATATGCTTGTTGTCGCGCTGCAGTACAAAGAGGTCGTAAATGCTGTCACTGCTGATCGTAATCTACCATTCCGCAAGTATGAACTGTCAGATGACGACTGGGTAATTGTCGAGGATATGGTTCACACGCTTGAGGTATGTGCTTCTTTCGACGTTTGATGTTGTACTCACACCAAGTTCGACAGATCTTTAAGAAGGCGACACTTCTATTCTCCTCAGACAACAGAAGCACCATCGCGAATGTCATTACCACCATGGACAAAGTCGATGATCTCATTACGACAACGATTGTTTCGACTCAGCCTTCTGCACGGACCAAACGCGTTGTCGACCCCTCGATCAGAAAGGCGCTGGGGCTGGCAAAGACGACAATGAACAAGTACTACTCAGCAACAGATATGTCCAATGTCTATCGCATTGCCATGGGTACGTGTTTTCACTTCGACTTGATTAATTTTTTTAATGTGCCCGCATATAGTTCTTCATCCGAGTCTCAAACTGCAGTACTTCAAGTCCCGCAAGTGGGATGAGACGTGGATCGCGACTGCGAAGAATCTTGTATCAGAGGAATATGAAACGTACCTGGTAGCTGGGCGTGGAGTTGATGAGGTTGAAATCACTGATGATACCGTGAGTCTCATTTATGGTTCCATGTCGATTGCTTACAACGAGTTCAGGCGAGTGTGTCCTCTAGTACTGCAGATGCATCGGCCTCAGACTGGTTTGGTCTCCTTGATATTGACCTCCCTTCTACTCCGTCCGAGAAGAACCATCTGGAGCAGTACCTAAGCGAACCACTCGAGCCTGGCGTCACGGAGCCGCTGAAGTGGTGGTGGGAAAGACGTCATATTTGGCCGGAGCTGGCACGGATGGCGCTTGATTACCACAGTGTTCCTTGTGAGTAAATTTTCTACCATCGATTCATTGCTAACTCATATTTACAGCAACGTCAACCGCAGTCGAGCGTGTCTTCTCCCGTGGCCGTCATCTCCTCGTTTTCACCCGCAACCGTCTCACCGGCAAGTCTATCCGTAAGTTCCTGTGTTTCGGCAGTTGGAGCCAGAAGGACCTCGTGCGAGATCAGGATGTCATCGAGGCAATTGAGGGGCTGATGGGGATTGGGCGCAAGGGCAATCAGAAGCGTAAGGCTGAAGATCAGAGTGATGGTGCAGGGCAGGTAAAGAAAGCTCGCGGGGAGTGAGATACTGCTGTACTGTCAGTTAGCTGTCAACATTTGAATTCAAATCCCTCCTTCAAGCCTCTATCGTTCAGTCATTTGGACTGAGTTGGATTTTTTGATCTTATCCGCGGGTCTGGACTCGTACGGGTTTATACCCGAGGGTTTACGACATCCAACCCGTGGGTTCAAGAGTACGGGTTTGTACCCTTACCCGTTGGGGGTACGGGTTTGGCGGGTTGGGGTACGGTACATTCTCAGAGTACCCGTACCCGTACCCGCGCCCCACACTATATCCGCTTCGCGGTCGCCTTTGGCGGCTCGCAAAGTTACGAGCCTGGAGACACCCACCGATACATACCTACATACAACAGCAGCTACATTAGATAGTTTTACCTCCATCATATGCCTTAGGCACACATGAGAATAAACGGGATTCAAAAAAAAAAAAAAAAAAAAAAGCCTATACGCTCCCACCCCTCCCCGAGCGCCACGCGGACAACAGACGACGGACGAGCGAGCATCTAGCGGCGGCGGCGGATGGGGCGACGCCGAGCACCGAGCATGCGAGTAGCAGACGATGAAGCCACATATGCGCGAGGGCGAAAGTACGCGGAGAAAGAAAAGAGGTGCAGCGGCCTGCGCCGCGCTGTACAAGAGTACGCAATGAGCGAGGAGCGAGCGAGCAACGAGCATCCTCCGCCGCGCTTAAGGCCGTGCGGCTACACGCAGCTGCAGGCACCCGCCCCACTCTGAGACCGAGAGAACGCCTCGAACTCGTGGCCTGCGCGCCACAGGCGGGAGTACAGGCTCCCGCGCCACGCTGAGAAAGAGAGAAGGGGGCAGAGCGTACAAAGCGAGCAAGGAGTGAGGAGCACGACTCCCGCCGCGCGTACAGCACGCGTATCCACACCGCCGCGCTGAAGGCCGTGCGGCTACGCGCAGCCGGCGGTACCCGCGCCACGTGGAGAGCAAAAGACCGTCGAGCTCGCGACGCGGGTACAGTATTCGCATCCCCGCCCTCGCGCGGAGGGTCGTGCGGCTACACGCAGCTGCAGGCACCCGTGCCACGTGGAGAGCGAAAGACCGCGTCGAGCTCGCGACGTGGGTACAGCACGCGCATCCCCGCCCGCGCGCAGAGGGCGGTGCGGCTGCGCGCAGCGGGCGGGACCCACGCCACGAGAGCTACAGAAGACGCGGGGGCCGAAAGGAGACACGGGGACCGCAGAGACCACCCGCAGACGAAGACGAGGGAGCGATACCCCACGCAGCGAGCCGGAGGGCGAGCATCCTCCAGTCGCGCGTACAGCAATCACATCCCCTCCCGCTGGCGGGGACTCGGTGCCCATTTTGAGAAGACACGTCGTGGCGTGAATAGGCGCCGGCGAGACCAGCGACGTGGCCGCCCGCGCCTGCAAGCCGAGTGACGTGGCATGTACCTGGACATGCCCGTTAGCTTCAGCGGGAGGCAAAGGGGGAGTGCACGCGGGGCAGAAGGACGTGGAGCGCGTAGAGGAGAGCGCGGGTGCACGGGAGGAGGAGGGTGCACGGAGGCGAGGGGATGAGGGAGGAGTGGCGCAGGGAGAGTACGGATGGCGACGATGGACGGCGTCATGAGGTACACGGGTAATGCGCGTGGAATGGCGAATGGATGGTGGAGAGAGACGATCGCGAGGCGCACGGAGGGATACGCGGTGGGGGAGGCGGTGAGGGAGGCGGTGGAAGCAGGGGGTGCAGCGCGGTAGGATGGTGGATCGGGGAGGGGACGACGCGAGGAGCAGGAAGGCGGACGCACGGAAGAGAATACGAGCTCACCTCAAAACCCGTCTGCCGCGACTCCCGCATCCTTTCCCGCATCCTTCCCCGCATCGTGTCCCGCCACCAGTCACTGTCGTGTGCATCAGAATCGCCGCGGGTGCATCCTTGGAGATGGGTCAGTGTCGAGCATTGACAGAGGAAGGGAAGGGAGGGCGGGGGGACGAAGAAAGAAGGGGAGGTGACGCGGGCGTGCCAGGCGCGGATGGAGGCGCGGACAGCGGAAGGAAGACGGAGACACGGACGGGTCGGGAGGGCAGCATGGCGCCGCATAATATTGGAGGAGGGGTGGGTAACACGCGAGGACGGGCGGGCGCGGAGATGCGGATGCGGTGCAGGGAGATCAAGACAAAGTACTCACTCTCGAAGTCGGTCGCCAAGGCCATGCGAATAACGTCGAGCCTCGCGGGACTCCTCTGCCGCCGACGCGTATCAGGAGCGCGTTGCGAAGATAAGGCGTCAGTGCCAGTCGGTGGCGCGGACGAAAGCACGGGCAGGAAGGGGGATGGGAACGTGGAGGATGAGGCGCGGGAGTACGGTGGAGGGGAGCCGGAGGATGCGGCAGGTCGCGGTGGGCACGAACGGCATACACCAGCGGTGCCGCGGTGCGGGCGCAGACTGTCGAGTCCCAAGGGACAATGCCGAAATGAAGCAAAGAAAAAGGCACGTACCGACATGTAGTCTATGCACGCATTGGAGTCACGGACGCGCAGGGCTCCCAGCTCGAGGAGTCCACAGGAGATGCGACAATGGCCCCATCGCCTGAATCGAGTTCAGGATGATGATCCCTCGTCGAAAACGGTGTAGAAAACCATGGCGCGAGCTGGTGACACTTGAGATAAGTTTCGACGGCCACTGGCGAACGACACCGGGTTATCTTAGTCCGAAGAGGCAGAGATGATAGCTAGCTAGTTGGAGAACCTCCAGACCAGTCGCAAAAACAAGGAGTAGTGGTTTGGCGGATCGTCGGTGCCAAGACGAAAGACCCTAACCCTAGTGAATGTGGCGGTGCACGCGCCTCTTTCTTCTGTACCATCACAATGCACTTCTCTCTCTAGTCACAGGATGTTTTTGCTTCGGAGGGCATTGGATTTTTTTCTCTCAATCGGGCTCCAAGGGCATTCCTCAAGTCTCGCCGGTCAATGTATCCAACTTCAAGGCCGCTCAGACTTTTCTTCCCCGAGTTTTCAGGGAATATGGAGCACGGTCAAGCCAAAGACTCGCCTATCTGGTCCCACTTGCATCTGCAAATATCTTTATATTCCAGCGGAAAATACTCTGTGGCTGACGCTCTCCAAGTTCCTGCATCTTACCGCGGAATTGCTTTCTTGGCGGATTATATCGACTTCCTTGGATTCAGGCCTGAATACGCGAATAATCCCTCGGAGCCGGTCCTCAGGAACTCGCCGTCTGCTTCGTTTATAGCTCTGCTAGCCGCACGGTGCTCACAAGCTTGAGGCCCAACCTCCGAACGAGCCCGATCGCTATTGGAAACCCGTGAAAATGATGACTCGCAATGACTACACCGCCGCTCCGCCCGCCGGTGTCCTGGTATACCAACCACGCACGAAATTCGTAGCTTCGAACCGGATTCAGAAGGATTAAGACGCTACGCAGCCTTCGCCCCACCAACGCTTAGAGCGATCTGTCTCCTCGCTTCAGTACTACGGTATATTCTCAACTGTGCCCCTTGGACCTCTCGTCGGCAGATCTATACCCGCGGTACACGCATTCAAGCCCTCTTCATCGCGAACTCGCTGCATCCGCAACTAGGCCTAAGCCATGTCTCCCGGCAATTCTGGCCGAGCAAGATGATGCCTTCCTTCCGCACCCTGGCCCTCAATATGTATGTGTCATGTCTGTATATCTATGCGGTTTCAAGCGCGCGCGGATTTACATGGCTGTTATTAACCGCGTATCACCCTCGTATCAGACCGATCCAGCTCTCTAGCACGGCGAGTCGGATGTGTCTCGAACTTCTGCGCTCTTCTTTGCGACACCGAATCAGCTTTTCCTCCCACCTTGATTACATATGTGAATTCGACGACTGTGCCTTTTTTCTGTTGGACGGGCGTTGCAAATTTATCCCTCCTCGGGCCCTTTATTGATTCTCGCCCTTTGATTTATTCTCGGGCGACCTCTGTGTTCGTGCTCTGCGGCGCCCATGGCCTTTGAGATCCAATCTCAGACGCTCCCGACACCTCGGTATGCGGAACTCAGCGCGCACGCTTCCGATGATCAAAGCCCTTGCGTCGAGGGCCAATTGCTGCTAGCTGCCAAAGTTCCGCCGAAAGGACTAAATCACTCGATCTCATCTCAACTCAAAGTCTTGCCAAACCACAAAACGACGAAGATCTCGCTTCGGGCGGTGAGCCATATTCTGCCTGTGACGAAGCATCCATTCCGTTGATAATGTTCCCAGTCCAGAATCGATGCCCAGACCCGCGACGGAGTTCAGCGGCGCTGTGACGTGAGTCGGCAGTATTTTTATCAAATCACTGCGTTCAGGGGGTCCGTCGGCAGAGCCTCTGTCGACCCCCCGTCGGCAGATGTCGACAGACCTGGACGTCGACATGCTCCTCCGACGTCCACCTCGGTTCAGAAGCCTGCACTGAGTCTCAAACGACACATTACCTTGACTGAATTTGCCCTGGCTGTGAGTGCCGTGAGTTGCCGCCATCACTTTGATGCCCTCCGGTGATGGGGGAAGTAGCTGGATTAATTGCAGTGTTGAGCAGCTTGCTAGCATATGGTAAATGGTGTCCATTTCATGTGGAAACTGGATGAATGCAGTAGCACAGTGACAGTGAAACTAGCAGTGAGCGGCCGACGAGTCGTGAGCCAGCCTCGGCAAAGTCGCGCTATTTATGGAGCGCTCAACTCGGCATCTATTCTAAATTTATACATACGTCTCCACGGCAACCAGGCAGCTGCCCTGGGTCCCAACCGTCCGCTGGTTGAGGAGGGGTGAGCTTGGCATGGAGCTCGGGGTATAGCTCGGCAGGCTTGGTCGACCCCACGCACACAGACGTCGACGGACCGTCGGCACAGGTCGGCACAGCTGTGCTGATCTGATGTCGACAGGCTCCGTCGGCAGACGTCAGCAGACGTCAACAGACGTCAGCACATGTCGGCAGGCTGTGCCGACGGACCCTCTGAACGCAGTGAATCACGCTGATTTTCGAACTTACGAGCTATTCGTGGAGTTCACTGTGATTCATGGAACTTTTTAACCACAATCCGAACACGATGGGTCGGATACGCAAGCGCATTGAAACCTTCAATGGGCATCGGGAACCATTGTACAAAAGCCGAGGCAAAGTATTCCAATTTCTCCTGCCGGCCATTCCGAAATTCGTCCGCTCTGGATTCGTCCTGGCTCAGCCTATTTATCCTGATGTCTTCCGGTGCTCATTCACCCTACATTAATATTGTTGTGGACCCGGGCCGAGTACACTGCGGATTGGCTGGTGTGAGCAGCTCGGATACTTGCAGTGGCGACCCGAACTCACTAATTTCTGTGCTCACTCGCGAGCGCTCCTCAAATTTGCGGGAGTGCCGCCGGCGTGTCTGGGGAGCAGATTTAATGCGATACTGCAAACTGCATACTCCGAGTTTTCTTTGAATCGTTCGGTTCTACCCATGAGCCCGAGTGAGCTCGGATGAGAATGTGTTTGGAGGATCTGGATTCTGGACTGGAGGTGAGAAATAAAGTTTGAAGATCGTCGTGTTCGTGGCCCTCAGCCTCTCCAAAAAAAGAGGGGCAAGCCGGTGCACATCGCGCACAGTGCTTCATGTCCAAGCCACTATTTAACCTCCAGTTCTAGCACACAGGCCGCGACTCTGACCATCACCTTCAGTACCACTGGTAAACGGCATCCGTATGATGGCCTCGCTTCGCCATGTTTTCGGATGCCACGCAGTAGGACCAAGTCTTCCGTAATTCTCACTGCCTTCGAATCCTATTCAAAGGGCTCAGCTCCGTTTCAACTTTCCTTCCAACTGCTCAAGTGCGGGCTGCAAGACATTGAGCCCGCTGGCAAGTTCGTGAAGCACATCGAGCTCTCTCAGATTCCGGGTCGCGGCGCAGCCTCCACGTCCTCCATCCGAACCATCCCAAAATAACCTCTGCGCGGTGTATGAGAATATTTCCACATCACCCCTGTTTCTCAGCTTCAGGCCCCCATCGTTCCCTCAACGCAGATCATACGGGTATTCAACTTCAAAAATTAACTACAATGTCTTCCGCGACTGTTCTAACAGGCTACCACTACTTGTGAAGTTACAGCAGAAATTCGCATTTAACAGCCCCCAGATCCAGTCAGATGCAGTCCATACTACGCCACAGCTGTTGTCCCTGGAGCTTCTCTGCACTGCAAGTTATTTTTGTTCAATATCAGATTCTCCCGGAGAATGCGGCATTCATTTCGGATCGGTGCAGATATTCCGGAGGTAATAAACACGACGTTCATGCATTCATGGATGCTGGAGTCTAGGATATCGTCCCTTGGTTCCCCTTGGACGGAAATGCATTCTAGCGCAGATGCTATGGCCACGTTTAATTTATTCAACTTATAATAATTAATGTCGGAATCCGCTCGGGCTTCTCGGGATCCTCAGCTTTTACTCGTGCGAGACTGATATTCTTATGTATGAAGGAATCGAGGGTATAGGGACTGGGTTCCGTTCAATTTGCAGCATGCTGTGGTCGGAATCCATCAAGTGCACTGTTCCGAAACCTGGCCATCAAGATGGGATTTGCTTATGGGAGGCAACAAGGGAAATAGTGCAGCTGCCGGTGTGTGTGAGGCCAGGACCAAACTGTTACAGTGTACCCGGCATCTTGGGGTGGTCGTTCAAACATCACCCTAACACTGCCTGTCACTAACTTACACCGAATATAGATCCAAGTCCAATCGGAGTTAGATTAATTACACCACAGCTGTTGTCACGGATCTTCTCTGCTGTGTACGTATTTTTGGTCGATATCAGATTCTCCCGAATAATCTGACATGTCAAATGATTGCCATCTCCTTCTCTAGGCGCCTTCCAAGCAGCGGCCAAACAAAACACAGCTTTACAGCTCTTGCTCTCTCCCACCATGGCTGAAGTACTGGGGACTGTTGCCAGCGCCATCCAGCTCGTTGACACAGCGCTCAAGGCCCGCGAATATGTCAAGGACTTCTACAATGCACCGTCGGAGCAGCACAAGCTCTTTGCAGAGCTAGATGAGCTCCAGCCACTGCTCACGGAGCTAGAGAAGCGTGTGGCAGCCACCCCGTCGACAAACACGCTCCAGCATATGACAGCCCCACTGGGAAGATTCAAGACAATGATGGACAAGTTCACAGCGAAGTTTGAGCTTCCAGCCAGCCCATTGTCGAAACTCTCGAAGCAGCTTTCATGGACACTTTGGAACAAGAAGGAGGCAAAGGAGTACTTGCAAGAGTTTGAGCCAATGAAGTCATTGCTCAACACATGGCTTACACTGGGAATTTGGTGCGTGCCACAGAGAAGACTATGATGGTGCTAAATGAACTATACTCAGGGATGCTGGGGAGAAGTATAACCAGGAACACAAGAAAGACCACAATGGCAAGTGGAATAAATTCCTGCCATTCCTGTCTCTAATACTTGCATTTCTTGCTAGCCATTCTGGCTACTGTCATTGAACAGGGTCGGACACAGCAAGAATGTGACAGAGGTCAGTTTACGATCTTGCTGAATGGTTTATTGTTCATCAAACATGCCACAGCTGCCAAAGAGAAAGAGATCCTTATGGAAGAGAAACAGATCCTTGACTGGATAACATCCCTTAATTTTTTCCAGCGACAGGCCGATGTCTTCCGAGCTTGGCAACCAGGAACCGGTGAATGGCTGCTTTCAGATGCAACATTCAAGAACTGGACATTAGGATCCAGAGGAGTCCTGTGGTGTCGAGGAATACGTACGTTATCACGCACTCCCTCAGCCACAGTTCTAATTTGTGGGAGAGCAGCTGGTGCTGGAAAGACTGTCCTTACGTGAGTCTAGGCTTCTCATTCCGAACTCTGTGCTAAGCACCCAATAGGTCGGTGGTGGTAAATTACCTCCGGGCTCAATTTCCGAACAATGACACTGCAGTGGCATGTATCTATCTCAACCACAAGGAGAGAGATGTGCAGACTCCTGAAAATCTCCTTGCCAGTGTCTGGAAACAGCTCATTGTGGACAACTCACTCCCCCCAGCTGCACATGATCTGTACAAGCATCATCGTCTGCGAGATACTAGACCTTCACTAACTGAAGTATTTGACATACTTCAATCTGCTATGGCCAAACACTCAAAGGTGTATATTATTGTTGATGCTCTGGATGAGTATCCTGAGGATCAGCGGAATATCTTGCTTGAACATTTGTCCATGTTGCTAGGACCCACCACCAGCCTGATGATGACTTCAAGACCTCATGTTACTCTGGATGATCTGTTCCCAGATGTCTCGGGCCTAGAGATAAAGGCAATGGAAGATGATATCCGGCAATATGTGGACAAGCAAATTCAGAAATCCCCAAGATTATCCAAGCATGTTAAAACTAGGCCAGAGTTGCATGATGAAATCAAGTCTCAAATTTCTAGCAATGCAGATGGAATGTAAGTATTGTAAACCATCAAGGCTAAAATTGGCATCTAACAAGAATTTCTCAGGTTTTTGCTTGCCAAACTCCACATTGAATCCCTTGCAACAAAGATGACTATCAAGGCAGTTCGGGAGGCTCTTCGACATCTCCCAAAGGATTTAAGCCACACATACGATGAGGCAATGAACCGAATCAAGAACCAGAACGAGGATGATAGGCACTTTGCTCTTCAAGCCCTCACATGGGTTGCCTATGCCAAACGGCCTCTATCTGTGGCAGAGCTTCGTGAAGCCTTAGCTATTGAACCAGGCACAACAACTCTTGATGCCGATAATCTCATGGACATGAATATTGTCTTATCAGTCTGTGCTGGATTGATTATTGTTGATGAAGCAATGTCTGTGGTCCGACTCATCCACTTCACAACACAGAGGTACTTCGATAGCATCCAGCCAGACCAATTTGCCGGTGCTCATAGGATGATTGCATCACAATGTCTTGCATACCTTTCCTTTGATGAATTCTCCCAGCTTCCAAAATCATATATCGTTGATGAATGGGTGAAAGCTCACCCACTGGTTGCATACAGCCAACACTTTCTCCTACATGCTGCCGAAGCATCTAGACAGCTAGATCTTCAACCAGGCCTAACATTCTTCCTTGAAAAATCCCATTCATGGCACATCATCTGGTACAATTTCTCCCATGGTCAACCGGCATCCCCCTGGGACTATAATTATAATGACTGGCCACCGTTGCCATCACTTCTGTGGCTCTCGGCCGCCTCCAACTTGATACATATAGCCACTTACTTGCTAGGTCAACCAGTAGATTATGACACCAGCATTGACTCTGCTTTGTCTGCTGCAGTCTATTATGGTTACATTGAGATAGCTCAGCTGCTTGTCAAGAAGTATGGTGCCAATGTGAACTGCCAGGGAGGGGTTTATGGAACTCCACTCCAGGCTGCCTCGCATCGGGGACATGAGTCGGTTGCTCAATTCCTCATTGAGATGGGAGCAGATGTGAATGCCCAAGGAGGGGAGTATGGAACTGCACTCCATGCTGCATCTGCAGGGGGCCATGAGTCAATTGCTCAATTCCTCATTGAGAAGGGAGCAGATGTAAATGCCGAGGGAGGCCACTATGGAACTGCACTTCAGGCTGCATCTTTACAGGGACATGAGTCGGTTGCTCAATTCCTCATTGAGAATGGAGCAGATGTGAATGCTGTTGGTGGCGACTATGGAACTGCACTTCAGGCTGCATCTGATGAAGGACATGAATCAGTTGCTCGATTTCTCATTGACAAGGGAGCAGATGTGAATGCTGTGGGAGGCCACTATGGAACTGCACTCCCGGCTGCATGCTCTGGGGGACATGAGTCAGTCATACAATTTCTCATTGAGAAGGGAGCAAATGTGGATGCCATGGGAGGAGAGTATGGAACTGCGCTTCAGGCTGCATCCTCTTGGGGACATGAGTCGGTTGCTCGATTTCTCATTGAGAAGGGAGCAGATGTGAATACTGTGGGAGGCCACTATGGAACTGCACTTCAGGCTGCATCTCACAATGGACATGAGTCAATTGCTCGATTGCTCATTGAGAAGGGAGCAGATGTGAATGCTGTGGGAGGCTACAATGGAACTGCACTTCAGGCTGCATCATATCAGGGCCACAAGTCAGTTACTCAATTCCTCATTGAGAAGGGAGCAGATGTGAATGCTGTGGGAGGCCACTATGGAACTGCACTTCAGGCCGCATCTCACAATGGACATGAGTCAATTGCTCGATTGCTCATTGAGAAGGGAGCAGATGTGAATGCTGTGGGAGGCTACAATGGAACTGCACTTCAGGCTGCATCATATCAGGGCCACAAGTCAGTTACTCAATTCCTCATTGAGAAGGGAGCAGATGTGAATGCCGAGGGAGGATTTTATGGAACTGCACTCCACGCTGCATCCCATTGGGGACATGAGTCAGTTGCTCGATTCCTCATTGAGATGGGAGCAGATGTGAATGCTGAGGGAGGCCACTATGGAACTGCACTTCAGGCTGCATCCTTTGGGGGCCATGAGTTGGTTGCTCAATTCCTCATTGAGAAGGGAGCAGATGTGAATGCTCTGGGAGGAACATTTGGAACTGCACTCCAGGCTGCATCCTATGGGGGACATGAGTCAGTTGCTCAATTCCTCATTGAGAAGGGAGCAGATGTGAATGCCCAAGGAGGACATTCTGGAACTGTACTCCAGGCTGCATGTGCATGTGTATGGGGACAGGAGCGAGCGGAGCCAGTGGTTCAATTTCTCATTGAGATGGGAGCAGATGTAAATGCCCAGGGAGGCATGTATGGGATAGCACTTCAGGCTGCATCCCATTGGGGATTTGAGACAGTTGCTCGCCTTCTCATTGAAAATGGGGCTCATCTCAACCAAACTGCTAGAGACACCACAGCACTGTGGGTGGCAGCGGCCAAAGGTCGTGAAGCTGTTGTTCAACTCCTCATTGAAAGCGGAGCCGACCTTGATTTGGAAGGCCACTATGGCACTGCATTGCAGGCAGCTTCAGTCTGGGGGCATGAATCCATTGTCAAACTTCTCATCAAGAATGGTGCACAACCTGTTTCACCTCCAGAACGGCCGAGATCGGTATGTCGTTGTCCTTTTTTTATTATCAGATTACTCACGGATATAACAGGTGGCCGGGTACATCCAGAGACAACAGAGGGAAGAGATTTATGAGGGAGTTTTGACTGTCAATTACACTTGTTGAATATTATGGTTACTGCTTGTCTGTACATAAATGGAATCTATATCTTTTCGTACCACTTTGTCTCGCTCAGCTCGAAGGATGGAGCTCGACATGAAAGATTGGTGTAAACAGGATAGCAGAACTCTTCCCTCATATCATATAGACAGGCTGTTTTGAGTCAAGGCCGAGAAATAACAGCATCGAGTGAATTGAGACAAGCTCCGAGAAATGCTGCATAGCCTCGGAAACCGAGTAAAGAAAAGGCCAGAGTCTACATGGAAATCTAGTAGAGCAATATTATTGCATCAAGTAGTTGGAAATTACTTAGTTCATGGGCTCGTAGTCTTCTTGAGGATCCAGCGCGGGGAATTTACGCTTTCAAATTTTCAAAGATGACGTATCCTCGAACTTCCAACGGTGGGTGCATGAACTCATTGATTAATGGGTAAGAAATGCGCATCGGCCGTCAAGTTCACTGTTGTTACCTTGGTACGGGCATCCGAGGTTGATCCACTTCCCAAGGTACATACAGTGCTTGAATTTTATAGGTTTGACATCCAGCGGACGATGATTCGGAACTTTTGCGCGATGTTGTGAACCGCGAGAAAAGCAGACGGGCGGAGATAGGCCAGAACTCCAACTTAAATCTAAGTCGAACTAGACATCGAGGAGAATATGCAAGGTTGGCGCTCGTACCGTGACTCCTGGATTAAAAGTTATAAATCTCGAAGGCCGCGAGCGTATGGATCCGTTTAACCTGCATCCCGGACCCACAGCCCGAGTGAATCAGATAATTTTGACTGAGGATTTGTTTAGAGGGTTCAGGTCTGGAAGCGAGACGAAGGATGAAATTTGAAGATTGACATGTTCGGTGTCAGCCTCCGGCCTCTCCAAACAAAGAGAGGCCACTTGGTGCGAATCGCGCACAATGCCGCGCTGGATCCACAGTAATCTTGCACTTCAAAGTTTACCACAAGCGACACACGAAATAAGAACACAACGACAATGAGAGCCGGACTGTGCGCATAACGGAACATCAATGGTCGGTAGAAGGAACTTGGATGAAAACGTTGTCGGAAATGTGGGCGCGAAGTAGAATAAAGACAAGCTTGCCCGGGGCAAGATTCGGTGAGCCATCATCGCTCGAGTCTCACGGCAATGAGCTTGACACCTTGTTGGGAATTCAAGGCTAAGAATGCGGGCAAAGATATAATATTGATTCCGGTGCGGATGTGTACAGGGTAAGGAAGTGTTGCAGTGGGGTGGGGAGGAAACCGAAGACGAGGAGCCACTAATGGGGCAGCACGCAGCCGTGCGCATCGCGTCGCGCTCCCCAGCACCTCCACTATGCCCGCCCACGCCAAAAAAAAATGGTGCTCCTTGCGCGTGCGAGGTAATGCACGAGCGGAGACGAGGAGGCGGCGTACGGATGCACAGGACTCCCCGCCGTTGCCACGCCACGACACACGTGCGAGGTAGCCCGTGGATGGGACACCGCGCGTATTATCCGCTCGTCCCGCCCCGCAGCGACGTCCGCGCTCCTCGACAGCGATCTGCACGCTGCGGATGATCCGCGCGCCAGCTGCGTCCCCGTCCCTGCCGCACTCGGGGCGGATAAGGCTCGCGCAGCGCCACCGCCGGCGCCCTTCTATGCTCCTCGCTAGGACGCGCGACACCGTAAGCAGGGTGCGCGCAGAGCACACGCGCACATCGTCACCGCGCACTGGCCTCTCCCCTTCCGTACGCGCGCGACCTGCTGAGGCGGTGCGGCCTCCGTCAGCTGTGCGTGCTCGTACGGCACCGCCTCCACCCGCGTCGCGCTACTCGCCAACGGCGCCAGCGGGTGCGCGAGCGGGGACTCCGCACGCATCGCCCCTGCGCCGCAATCCCGCCTCAGGCGTGCGCCGCGCCCCGCCGCCCAGGGTTACGCGCGCACCCAGCACCCACCTCTCCCCGCTTTCGACCGCGCGCGGCGTGGCACAACAACAGCGCGACGGGCATCGACACCGACTCCACGCGAGGGGCCCTCGGGATATGCGCAGCAGCGCCGGCGCGGACGTTAGCGCGGACAAGGCAGGGAGGCGGAAGCGGGAGATAAGGGAGGCGTGGGTGCGGCATATCCCCGCACGCGGAAGGAGGCGATGGCGTGGCGTGCAGACGAAGAGGGCCGACGAAGGGAGGGCGCGCGCGGGAAGAGGGACGAGGGGAGGCAACGAAGGGTAATGATACAGGGGCAGGGACGACGACGACTTGACTCACAGAGGAAAGCCCGCCCTGGCGAGGATCATCCCCCACGCCAGTGTGCGCAGCGTTGCGAGTGTCAGAGGGAGATGTCAAGATGAGGACAGAGGAAGGTCGGAGACGACGTCCGCCGGCAGGGAATGGCGGGGAGACGCCACAGGCGCTGCAAGCACGAATATCCGCCGCGAGAACGTAAAAAAGTCGTTGAAAGAGACGCACCAATAGTCCCTACGGAGCACTTTAAAGGATCTGTCAACACGCTACCACCCCTGCGCGTCGTGCGCCGCGGTGCCAAGTGCTCGAGCGGCGGGCGGAGGAGGCGCACGACGCGGGCGGGGCGGTGATGGGCCGACTGGGGAGGGAGGGGTGGGTCTGCTGGAGTGGGAGGGACAATTGCAAGTGGGACGAGGTTGTGGTCGAGCAGACAGCGGGATTGATCCCGGAATCCCCCGGAATCATGTGGCAGTGCACAAGCGCCTCTTTGCTTCTCTCCACCCACTATCTCCACCTCAACCCGTCCTCCAGATGTCCTCTGCTTCGTTTCCGACCTACCGAAGCTGAGATCATGTTCCTCCCATTATGCAACGTACTATCCGTGTTCTTTCAATGCCACCAGCGCGGTCTCCTCGAGAAACGAGTAAGCCTCAGCGAGGAGCAGGCTACCCCACTTCTTGCTGGTGATGTTGAGCCACGCTGGCCTCAAGAATCCTCAGCATTGCATTCCTGTCCTTACTCTCATACCGCCCTGCGTGCTCGATTCCCTCGTCGGCGGCGGTCCTTCCGATACTAGTCACCGTGAATTGGAATCTGGATGCTGGGCAACGCACTACTCTGCTCTGACGGCCTCGCATGCTCGTTCACCATCCCGACTCTTGGGTGAATTCGACGAATATGTCCAGCCCTGAAGCCGTGGTGCTGCGAATTTATCCCTTCATTTTAGCGCTCTGTTCGTGCGGCGCTCTATCCTATTCTTTCGGGCGGCAATGATTCTCGGCCAGTCCTCCGCTGCTTGACTCTCGTCAGCACATTCACGACTCTCGCGACTCTCCAGACCCTTTCGTCGCGAACTCGCTGCATCAGCAAGTAAGCAGTCGTACGTATCCCGACATTTCTGCCGCGCAAGATGAATTCCGCCTCTGCCGTGCCCATCGGTATCTCGTCTTAGACTACTTGTACATGCGTTCAAGCTCTCGCTATCTTCAAAACGGCTGTTATCACCCTCGTGCCGCCCCAGCTCTGCACAACGAGTGCCGCGAAAATAATTCTCAATAAATCAATTTATGTACACTCTCATCCCTCATGGCCAGGCCGTCAAATGGTCTTTCAAATACACTAACGCGGCGCCGTGTCTTGGGGGCGACAATATACAACTTCGTGCCCAACTCTCCGCAACGGCTCGTGCAACCCGCTACGTCCTGCCCTGCCGTAGCATCCGTTCGTCCGATCTTAAGTTCTTGTCGCTTTGTGAGCTGGGAACCATCCAGTGCGTATCTGAATCTTCCAAGAACGGCCGCAAAGTGCGAGAGCATATTCGGTCATCGTTGGATGTTCTCCGCTTGCGCTATTGGATGGTCCACGCTTCAACTGCCAGCGGGAGGCGCCCTCCCCGCTTACTGTACATACGGCGCAAATGCGGATCTCGCAGGTTGTGTTCCCAGGAAAACACACCATACGGTATGCCTTCTCGGTAAGGAGCCCTGCGGATGCTCGCCGCGATTATCAGCCCTCCCGGATACCGTCTCTTGTTTCTGCGCGCAAGAATCGCGGGCTGACGACGCCGAAAGCCATTGAAGGGTTCGGAACTCGTGTCAGCATCCAGATCCGTTTGTTTTATTTAACCTCCCCCTCGCGGCTGTGAATTGCTGACTTGAGCAAGGATTAATTGTGGTATGCTGAACTGCTCTCGCGCTGTTTCTCTCCCGGAGTCAACGTGAACTTCAAGCTGGCGAAATATCTTTCTTGAAGCGGCTCTCAAGCGAGCGTGTACCCGCCCAGCTTACTCAGGTCCTTCATACTAGTAGCTAACGGATCCCCGCCCACTGACTCGGAGGCGCTCTTCCTACTAAAGCGCGCGCCCCGCTCGACATATCCGTACTCTGGGTGCCCGAGTCGATCTCAACCGGATAATCTGCCATCTGTTTCTCCCACCCTAATCGACGATACTGAAGAAGATTCTCCTCGCGCACAACTCTGGCGCGTATCCTTCGAACCCGGGCCACAAACCTCGGGGCTGCGGCTCCTCTACGCAATATACTTACAATCCACATAACGGGCGTTCGATATCAGGTGCATCGGCCGCAGGCGGCTCAAGCATCCCCCGCCCGCCCTGCGCGCCATCCTCGACCGCTTTCAAGCGCCCGCCATTCCTCGGAACGTCAATACGGGCTGGATGCACCTGCTAGCGGAGTGTGATTCAGGCTCGAGAGGCTGGTCTTTCAATCGTCCCGGTAATAAATCGTCGCCCGAGGAATCCGGCCGAGCGGAATTGCGCGCCCGATAAATCCGCCACTGAAGCCGTGAACAGTTTCTTGTGCATAATTTCTACCCCTGCGGGCTCTCCTGTAGGTCTGCGCACGCACATTTGCCTTGTATCTCTGAGGATATCCCGAAGACGCGCGGTATCGGTGCGTGTAACCGAATTCCGTGCAAATGAACCCTCATTCCCTAGCATGCATATGGCGCTAGCTCGACAAATCCACCTCGCCGAGTCATAGTTTTCTTGCGTTGCAACCTGCGAAGTGGACTGTAATTCAAACTGCCCAGCGTTCTGACACCCAATTTTGCACCTCGAGGCTGGGCCCGCCTTGAATTCGGAGCAGACACTCGGGATACTGGCTCTACAGCCTCAACTGGATTTGAAGTGGATGGGGATGTGGGTGAGCGACCGCTGAATACCAACAATTGGAGATCTGCGCCCGACACTGAGTCGAAAAGGGTTTGTTTGGCTCTCATTGAGCAGTCGCGTCGCGTAAGTGAGCCCACGTGACCTGAACCTGACCTGAATCTTGGCGCAAGCCTCGCTCAGTCTCCTCAGATCAATGCATACTATTTATGTCCTCCCTTTCCATACCTTCATCAATATCATCCCAATCGCGGCCACGTATCTAACGGTTTGCAAATGCCGCGGGCCGATACCAAAGGTCGTTGAATTTATTTGTTAACTTTGTGTCGTAGACTTGCGCGGAATCAAGGAATGAGTAGACGGGGACGTGCGGGGGTCACTTTGATGTCTTCTCAAACATCGACATACCCTGTTCCAAACATGCCTCGCAGTTTCTCACGGAAAATATGCCGATCTTGCGACTGGCTCCCTGAAAGCCTCGGTGACGGGGGCAGCAGAGCTCCATACACCATACATTGGTCACCGACTTGGACGACCGTATTCTTCATGCACTTCCTCAAGTTGAAACAGAAATTGGAGATTTTCAAGGGCCTTCAATTTTTAGGTGATGTCTTGATTGCGCAGGGCGACTCGGACGCAGCGAGGAGTCTTTTGATCGTTGCCTTAGACGGATTTACGGCAATGGACGTACATCACAGCCGAGCGGAGTGCATGGTACGTCTTGGAAATGTTTATCAGCTAGACGGGGATTTACTGCAGGCGGCCAAGTTTGGGGAAACAGTGCAACCACTGCGTGAGCGATCTCAGTCGAAACAGATCGCTCAAGCGGGAATAAATACTTGCCGCCCTTCCTCAAGATGTGACGGAACAAGAACATCGCGGCGTAGTTTCTTGTCGAGGTGACACAGGCCTGAATCACCCCAAATTGCATGGGGTTCGATTTCTTGTCTAACATAGTCAGTCCAGTTCACAGTAGCAACGTACCTAGTTCATCGTAGCTTAATTGACCTGAAATATGAATCTTGAAACCAAATCGCGGCGAGCCTTAGCTAAATACCTCGAAAATATATCAATTGCATTACAGGAATGTTATAGGGTAAGTAACGGCGCCGCAGTGTCGATATCGAGACACATAGTAGGCTTCGAAACCGGGAGCGAGGAGTGCGAGGACATACACAGGGTTACCGTCCTCTATCGACACGCCGCTGACGTACGAGTTCGCCGCACTCCGCGTGCACACGGCAACGAAATCTCTCCCGACGCGCGGATTCAGCGTATCCGTCGTGCGTGTCCAAGCCTGCCTCTTCCGCCCCCACTGTGCTGCTCGCGCAGCACCCACAGGAACAGCGCCGACAGCGTCGAGAACGTAGCTGTGGAACCACCGACGGCGCACCCCGCCGCGCGCTGATGACGAACCTCCCAATTCCGCGCACCTCCACCCCACTAACACCCGATCCAGCGCCGCTCACCCCTCCCCCCGCGCTCACATCCAAAGATGACTTACGCAGAAGGGCATCCCCCGCCGGCCTATTCGCGCACAGGTGCGTGCACTTCACATCGCCATGCAGAATCTTCTCCTCACCCTCGCTCCGCCGCAGCTGCTCAATAACAGCGGGCGTGTATCGCTACACATCACGTCGCTTCACATTCCCGTCTTCGCGCCTTCGATCCTGCGCGACATTGTCTCCGGCCTCCTGCACGACATGCGCTGCACCGCAACGCGGCACGCAGAATTACTGCCTCCACGTACAAAAAAAAGTCCGCCCCTGCGCGGCGCATTCCTCCCCCGTGACACGCGCCTCGACCAGTGCCGCGCGTCATTCTGGTGCCTTCCACACACACCGCACACTCCCCTTCCCCGCACGCGCCTCCGCATCATGCACACGTACAGCCCACTCCCCCTCATCGACACTCCACAGGCGCCGCGCGAGCGATTCGCCAGTATGGACGACTAGCGACGGGGGTGACGCCAACGTCCTCCGCTCGCGCCTTCTGGACTCCACACTCACAGCCCTCCTTTGAGCACTGCTCCTGGGGCGCCACGCAGGCGATTCGACTAGCGGCGGGGGTGACGCGCGCCTTCTGGGCTCCACACGTACAGCCCACACCCCTGCAGCGACACTCCCCAGGCGCCACGCGGACGATTCGCCATCGCAAACGACTAGCGGCGGCGGCGATGCGACAAGGCGCAAGCGAAGCGGCCGCGTACCGCAGCCGGGAGTACAGGCACCCGCACCACGGTGAGCAAGGCGAGGGGGTGATATACCCCGCACAGCGAGCCGTAGGAGCGAGGATAGCCCACCGCGCGTCCAGCACACGCATCCCCGCCTCAGCGCGGCCCGGCATTTGGAGGCACCTGCCCCATTCTCAGAGCGAAAGAATGCATCTGCTCGCGACGCAGGGACCGCAGAGACCGCCTGCGGACGAAGGCCGAGCGAGCGAGCAAGAGGAGCATCCTCCGTCGCGCGCACAGCACGCACATCCCGGCCGCCGCGCTGAAAGCCATGCGGCTGCGCGCAGAGAGCTAAAGAAGACGCGAGGGCCAAAAGGAGACACGGGGACCGCAGAGACCGCGCGCAGACGAAGGCGAGAGAGCGATACCCCGCGCAGGGAGCCGGAGGGCGAGCATCCGCCGGCGCTGCATATAGCACGCGCATCGCCTCCGCCACGCTGAGCTGCGCGCAGCCGGAGATATCCTCGCCATGCAGAGAGCGAAAGAGCCGCAGAGGCTCGGAGACCGTCCGGGGATGAAGGCCTACGCGGCGAGCATCCTCCAGTCGCGCGCGCAGCAATCGTATCCCCTCCCGCCTGCGGGGACTCGGCGCCCACGTTGAGAAGACACGTCGTGGCGTGAATAGGCGCCCGCGAGACGAGCGACGTGTCCGCCCGCGCCTACAGGACGAGTGACGTGGCATGCCTGGGCATTCCCGTTAGCTCCAGCGGGGCGTAGAGGGGGAAGTGCACGCGGGCCAGATGGAAGTGGAGCGTAGAGGGAGAGCGTGGGCACGAAGGACGAAGAAAGAGGGGGAGCATATGCGGAGGTGTGAGGAGGGAGCGTGAGGAGCGATGTAGGGAAGCCCGATCGTCGTGAGGTACACGGGTAATGTGCGGGGAATGGTGAATGGATGAGATGAGGCGCACGGAGCGCACGGAGGGATGCGTGATGAAGGAGGCGGTGGAAGCAGGGGGCGCAGCGCAGAGGATGGTGGATCGGGAGGGATCGACGCAGGAGCAGGAACGCGACGCGTAGAAGGGAATACGAGCTCACCTCAAAACCCGTCTGCCGCGACTCCCGCATCCTTTCCCGCATCGTGCCCCGCGTCGTATTCCGCCACCAGTCGCCGTCGTGCGCATCAGAATCGCCGCGGGTACGTCCTTGGGAGATGGGTCAGTGTCGGGCATCGGCAGAGGAGGGCGAGGGAAGGGGAGGGCGAGGGAAGGGAGGGCGGTGGGACGAAGACAGAAAGAGGGATGTGACGCGGGAGTGCCAGGCACGGACAGCGGAAGGAGGACGGAGACACGGACGGGTCGGGAGAGCAGCATGCCGCCGCATTGATATTGAAGGAGGGGTAGTAACGGGCGAGGACGGGCGGGCGCGGAGATGCGGATGCGGTGCAGGGAGATACAGACAAAGCACTCACTTGAAGTCGGTCGTCAATACCGTCGAGCTCGCAGAACTCCTCTGCCGCCGATGCGTATCAGGAGCGCGCTGCGAAGAGAAGGCGTCAGTACCGGTCGGTAGCGCGGACGAAAGCACGGGCAGGGAGAGGGATGAGGCGCGGGGGGAGGGGGAGTACGGTGGAGTAGAGCCGGCGGATGCGTCAGGTCGCAGTGGGCGCGAACGGCATATGCCAGCGGTGCCGCGGTGTAGGCGCAGACTGTCGAGTCCCAAGGGGCAATGCCGAAATAAAGCGAGGATAAGGCACGTACCGACAGGTAGTCTATGCACGCATTGGGGCCACGGACGCGCAGGGCTCCCAACTCGACGAGTCCACAGGAGATGCAACGACGGCCCCATTGCCTGAATCACGTTCAGGATGAAGATCCCTCGTCGAAACGGTGTAGAAAACCATAGAGCGAGCGCCGAGCTGGTGACACTTGAGATAAGTTTTGGCGGGCACTGGCAAACGGGACCGGGGTATCTTGGTCCGAAGAGGCAGCGACGATAGCCAGCTGGTTGGAGAGCCTCCAGACCAGTCGCAAAAAACAACGAGTGGTGGTTTGGCGGAAGGTCGGTGGCATCGTGGACTGATGTGGCGGTGCACGCGCCTCTCTTTCTTCTGTACCATCACAACGCACTTCTCTCTCTAGCCACAGGATGGTTTTGCTTCGGAAGGCATTGGATCGTTCCCCACCCGACTCGAGTCTCATCTCCTTGTTGTTCAAGGAGTTTCTCAAGTTTCGATCAACTTCAAGGCCGCTTAAAACTTTCCTCTCCAAATTTTCAGAGAATACGGAGCACGACCAAGTCAAAGGCTCGTCTATCTGGTCCTGTGTGTATCTTCAGGTATCCTCAAGCGCAAAGACTCTGTGGTCGACGCTCTCCAAGTTCTTACCGTGGAATTGCTTTCTTGGCGGATTATATTGAGTGTCCTTGGATTAAGCCTGCAGCCCGAAGCCACGAAGACTTGCTCGGAGCACGTCATCAGGAGCCCCTTTTCATACTCGCGGCCTGCTTCGTTTCCCTCTCTTCTCAAACGCACGGTGGCCACGAGTCTGAAGTCCAATACCGACTTGAATCGCTAAGGACGACTCCGCTGTGGAATCCAGCCACGTTCAATCCGACCGCGTCCTGGTAATACCGTACCATCGACGCACCAACGCCGCGGGGCTCAAACCGGAATGAGGAGTGCGATGCTGCGCACTGCCGACGCCCAGATCGACACTGTCAGTATTTTCCGGGCTCGGATACACTGAGACACCACTCGCGCCCCTCGGACCTCTCGCGCCCCTCGGACCTCTCGCGCCATTGCTATACAGATTCCAGCCCTCTTCATCGCGAACTCACTGCATCCGCACCTAGGCCTAAGGCATGTCTCCCGCCACTTCTGGCCGAGCAAGATGCCTTCCTTCCGCACCCTGGCCCCCATACGTGTATTTATCTCATCTGCATATTTATCTGCTTGTGAGCGCCCGCGGATTTACATGGCTGTTATCAACCGCGTATTATACCCACCCAGCTCTCCAGCACGGCGAGTCGGATACGTCGTTAACTCCAGCGCTCTTCTTTGCGACACTGAATCGGGTTGCCCTCCTACTTTCATTAAGTCAATTCGACGCCTCGGACTGTGGCCCTTTTTAAATTTTACTTGGACGGGCGTTGCAAATTTATCCCTCCTCGGGCCCTGTATTGATTCTCGCCCTTTGATTTACTCAACGCCCTCTGATCGGTGGCTGGCAAGGTCCTCTAGTAATTGTATTTCCATGCATTGCGGCTGCACTGGCGCGCCGGGTGAAGTAGCTCGATCTCATCTCAACGCATCTCGTCAAAACGAAGATCTCGCCTCTGGTGTTGAATCGAATTCTGCCAGTGACGAAACATCGGTTGATAATTTCCCTAATCCAAACTCAATATTCAGCTCGGCGACGAAATTCAGCGGCGCTGTAACGTGAGTCGGCAGTATTTTTATCAAATCACGCTGATTTGCGAACTTACGAGCTATTCGTGGAGTTCACTGTGATTCATGGAACTTTTTAACCACAATCCGAACACGATGGGTCGGATACGCAAGCGCATTGAAACCTTCAATGGGCGTCGGGAACCATTGTGCCGAGGCAAGGTATTCCGAAATTCGTCCGCTCTGGATTCGTCCTGGCTTGGCCTATTGATCGAGATTTCTTCCAGTGCTCATCACCCCGCATTAATATTGTTGTGGACCAGGGCCGAGTACACTGCGGATTGGCTGGGGTGAGCAGCTCGGATACTTGCAGTGGCGACCCGAACTCACTAATTTCTGCGCTCACTCGCGAGCGCTCCTCAAATTTGCGGGAGTGCCGCCGGCGTGTCTGGGGAGCAGATTTAATTCGATACTGCAAACTGCATACTCCGAGTTTTCTTTGAATCGTTCCGGTTCTTCTACCCATGAGCCCGAGTGAGCTCGGATGAGAATGTGTTTGGAGGATCTGGATTCTGGACTGGAGGTGAGAAATAAAGTTTGAAGATCGTCGTGTTCGTGGCCCTCAGCCTCTCCAAAAAAAGAGGGGCAAGCCGGTGCACATCGCGCACAGTGCTTCATGTCCAAGCCACTATTTAACCTCCAGTTCTAGCACACAGGCCGCGACTCTGACCATCGCCTTCAGTACCACTGGTAAACGGCATCCGTATGATGGCCTCGCTTCGCCATGTTTTCGGACGCCACGCAGTAGGACCAAGTCTGCCGTAATTCTCGCCGCCTTCGAATCCTATTCGAAGGGCTCAGCTCCGTTTCAACTTTCCTTCCAACTGCTCAAGTGTGGGCTCCAAGACATTGAGCCCGCTGGCAAGTTCGTGAAGCACATCGAGCTCTCTCAGATTCCGGGTCGTGGCCCAGCCTCCACGTCCTCCATCTGAACCATCCCAAAATAACCTCTGCACAGTGTATGAGAATATTTCCACATCACCCCTGTTTTCAGCTTCAGGCCCCCCATCGGTCCCTCAACGCAGATCATCCGGGTATTCAACTTCAAAAATTAACTACAATGTCTTCCGCGACTGTTCTAACCGGCTACCACTACTTGTGAAGTTACAGCAGAAATTCGCATTTAACAGCCCCCAGGTCCAGTCAGATGCAGTCCATACTACGCCACAGCTGTTGTCCCCGGAGCTTCTCTGCACTGCAAGTTATTTTTGTTCAATATCAGATTCTCCCGGAGGATGCGGCATTCATGTCGGATCGGTGCAGATATTCCGGAGGTAATAAACACGATGTTCATGCATTCATGGCTGGAGTCTAGGATATCGTCCCCTGGTCCCCCTTGGACAGAAATGCATTCTCGCGCAGACACCATGGCCACGTTTAACTTCTTTAACTTAGAATAATTAATGTCGGAATCCGCTCGGGCTTCTCGGCGAGACTGATATTATGTATGAAGGAATCGAGGGTATAGGGACCGTTTTCCGTTCAATTTGCAGCATGCTGTGGTCGGAATCCATCAAGTGCACTGTTCCGAAACCTGGCCATCAAGATGGGATTTGCTTATGGGAGGCAACAAGGGAAACAGTGCAGCTGCCGGTGTGTGTGAGGCCAGGACCAAACTGTTACAGTGTACCCGGCATCTTGGGGTGGTCGTGCAAACATCACCCTAACACTGCACCGAATATAGATCTAAGTCCAATCGGAGTTAGATTAATTACACCACAGCTGTTGTCACGAATCTTCTCTGCTGTGTAAGTATTTTGGTCGATATCAGATTCTCCCGAATAATCTGACATGTCAAATGATTGCCATCTTCTTCTCCAGGCGCCTTCCAAGCGGCGGCCAAACAAAACACAGCTTGCTTTCTCCCACCATGGCTGAAGTACTGGGGACCATTGTCAGTGCCATCCAGATTGTCGACACGGCGCTCAAGGCGCGCGAATATGTCAAGGACTTCTATAATGCACCGGTGGAGCAGCGGAAGCTCTTTACAGAACTGGATGATATTAAGCCGCTGCTCACAGAGCTGCAGAAGTGCGTCGTAACCAGCCCATCGACAGGTGTGCTCCAGCATATGGTAGCCCCATTGGGCAGATTCAAGACAATGATGGACAAGTTTACGGTGAAATTCGAGCTTCCAGACAGCCCGTTGTCAAAATTGTCAAAGCAGCTGTCGTGGACTCTGTGGAACAAGAAGGAGGCAAAGGAGTACTTGCAAGAGTTTGAATATATGAAAACTCTGCTTAATACATGGCTGACGTTGGGAATTTGGTACGTGCCATAGGGAATATCATGAATGGGTTAAATGAACCATATTCAGGGATGCCGGGGAGAAGCATGACCAAGAACACAAGGAAGACCACAATGGCAAGTGGAACAAATTACTACCATTCCTCTCCCTGATACTTGCATCTCTTGTTAGCCATTCTGGCTACTGTCACTGAACAGGGTCGCACACAACAAGAACGTGACAAAGGTCAGTTCTCAATCTTGTTGAATAGTTTATTGTTCATCAAACATACTGCAGCTGCTGAAGAGAAAGAGATCCTTAACTGGATAACATCTCTTAATTTTTTCCGGCGACAGGCCGATGTGTTCCGTGCTTGGCAAAAAGGCACTGGTGAATGGCTGCTTTCAGATGCAAAATTCAAGAACTGGAAATTAGGAGCCAGAGGAGTCTTGTGGTGTCGAGGAATACGTATGTTGTCATGCACTCCCTCAGCCTTAGTTCTAAATTTTGGGAATGATAGCTGGTGCTGGAAAGACCGTCCTTGTGTGGGTCTGGGCTTCTCATTTCAAACACTGTGCTAAGCACCCAATAGGTCGGTGGTGGTAAATCACCTCCGGAATCAATTTCAGAAGAGTGACACGGCAGTTGCATGCATCTACCTGAACCACAAGGAAAGGGAGGTACAAACTCCTGAAAATCTCCTTGCCAGTGTCTGGAAACAGCTAGTTGTGGACAGATCACTCCCCCAAGCTGCACATGATCTGTACAGGCATCACTGTCCGCGAGACACTAGACCCTCACTAACTGAAGTATTTAACCTTCTTCAAGCTGCCATGGGTCAACACTCAAAAGTGTATATTATTGTTGATGCGCTGGATGAGTATCCTGAGGATCAGCGGAATATCTTGCTTGAACATTTGTCCATGTTGCTGGGACCCACCACCAGCCTGATGATGACTTCAAGACCTCATGTTACTCTGGATGATCTGTTCCCAGATGTCTCGGGCTTAGAGATAAAGGCTACAGAAGATGATATCCACCAATATGTGGACAAGCAAATTCAGAAATCCCCAAGATTATCCAAGCATGTTCAAACTAGGCCAGAGTTGCATGATGAAATCAAGTCTGAAATTTCCAGAAATGCAGATGGAATGTAAGTACTGTAAAAGATCAAGGCTACAATTATAATCTAACAATAACTTCTCAGGTTTTTGCTTGCCAAGCTGCACACAGAATCCCTTGCAACAAAGAACACTGTCAAGGCAGTTCGGGAGGCTCTTCAACATCTACCAAATAATTTAAACCACACATATGAGGAGGCAATGAACAGAATCAAGAACCAGAACGAGGATGATACACAATTGGCCCTTCAAGCCCTAACATGGGTTGCATATGCAAAACGGCCTTTATCTCTAGCAGAGCTTCAGGAAGCCTTGGCTATTGAACCAGATGCAACAACCTTGGATGTGGATAACCTCCTGGACATCAATATTGTCTTATCAGTCTGTGCAGGGTTGATTATTGTCGATGAAGCAATGTCAGTTGTCCGGCTCATCCACTACACAACACAACACTACTTTGATAGCATCCAGCCAGTCCAATTTGCCGATGCTCACACAATAATTGCATCACAATGCCTTGCATACCTTTCCTTAAATGAATTCTCCCAACTTGATATAATATATAGTATGCCCCATGAATGGGTGAAAGGCCACCCACTAGCTGGATACAGCCAACACTTCCTTCTCCATGCTGCTGAAGCATCCAGACAGCTATATCTTCAACCATGCCTAACAATCTTCCTTGAAAAAGCCAATTCTTGGCAATTTATCTGGGGCCAGTTCTTCTATGGTCAACCGGTGCCCCCCTGGGACTATCAGGCCTGGCCACAGCCACCATCACTTCTATGGCTCTCGGCTGCCTCCAACCTGATACATATAGCCACTCACGTGTTAGATCAACTAGTAGATGACACTAACATAGACTCTGCTCTGTCTGCTGCAGTCTATTATGGTTACATTGAGATGGCTCAGCTGCTCATAAAGAAGTTTGGAGCCAATGTGAATGCCGGGGGAGGATATTATGGAACTGCACTTCAGGCTGCATCTACAGGGGGCCATGAGTCGGTTGCTCAATTCCTCATTGAGAAGGGAGCAGATGTGAATGCTGTGGGAGGCTACTATGGAACTGCACTTCAGGTTGCATCTCGTGAGGGACATGAGTCAGTTGCTCGATTTCTCATTGAGAAGGGAGCAGATGTGAATGCCCAAGGAGGACATTGTGGAACTGCACTCCAGGCTGCATCTGCTCGGGGCCATGAGTCAGTTGCTCGATTTCTCATTGAGAAGAGAGCAGATGTGAATGCATTGGGAGGCCACTATGGAACAGCACTCCAGGCTGCATCCTGGGGGGGCCATGAGTCGGTTGCTCAATTCCTCATTGAGATGGGAGCAGATGTGAATGTCCAAGGAGGAGTTTTTGGAACTGCACTCCAGGCTGCATCCTGTGGGGGACATGAATCAGTTGCTCAATTTCTCATTGAGAAGGGAGCAGATGTGAATGCCCAAGGAGGACATTTTGGAACTGCACTCCAGGCTGCATCTTGGCGGGGACATGAGTCAGTTGCTCAATTTCTCATTGAGATGGGAGCAGATGTAAATGCCCAGGGAGGCAAGTATGGGACAGCACTTCAGGCTGCATCCCGTTGTGGATACGAGACAGTTGCTCACCTCCTCATTGAAAATGGGGCTCATCTCAACCAAACTGCCAAAGACACCACTGCACTGTGGGTGGCAGTGGCCAACGGCCATGAAGCCATTGTTCAACTCTTCATCGAAAGCGGAGCCAACCTTGATTTACAAGGTCACTATGGTACTGCATTGCAGGCAGCCTCAATCTGGGGACGAAAATCAATTGTCAAACTCCTCATCGAGAATGGTGCACAGCCTGTACCTCTGCCAGAACGTCCGAGATCGGTATGTGTTTGTCCTTTTCATTATCAGATTACTCACGGATTTAACAGGCGGCCGGATACATCGAGAGACAACGGAGACAAGAGATTTATGATGGAGGTTTGAGTGTCAATTATACTTGTTGAGTAGTTCTTATGAGTGAGTTGCTAGTCTGAGAGTTGTTAGTCTGTACATATATGGAATCTATATCTTTTTGTATCACCATCTCACTCAGCTAGAAGGATGGAGCTCGAAGTGAAGCATTTGCATAAACAAGATAGAAGAACTCTTCCCACATCTCATGTAGGCAATGTATTTTGACTCGAGGGGGAGAATTAAATTCAGACGAGGCCCGGGAAATGCCGCACATCCAAAAATCTCGTAGAGCATCCCGCTCAAAAAATGGCTATGATTACATCGCATCGTTGAAAATGACATTGGTCATGGGCTCCACGGCTTCTTGAATCTTGAGTATCCAGCGCAAGGATTTATGCTTTTTGATTTCCCTAGGAATGCTTATTCGCAAAATTTCAACTGTCATAATAATTTGGGCGCATGAACTCATTGGTTAATGGTAAGAAATGCGCATCGGCCCTCAAGTTCGCTGTTATTTGCTTGGTAATGGCGGACACGATTGACACGCTTCCCAATGTATATACGTCACTTGGATTTTATAGTTTTTGCATGCAGCCGGAGAGGATTCGGAGCTTTTGCACGACGCGGTAAGTTGTGAGAAAATAGATGGGGCGGAGATCGACCAGAAGTCCAACTTAATTATATAGTCGGACTGGACATCGAGTGGAATATATATGGTTGGCGTCCGTACCGTGACAGCTGGATTAACAAAATAGTCTTCAATTATAAGCCTCGAAGGCGCGCTATTAGTAGAGGGATCCGTCGAACTATACATTCGTTCCGAGCCAGGCCCCGACTGAGTTGCGAGTGAGCTCGGTTTTAGAAAGATTATAATGCAGATTTGTTTCGAGGGTCTGGAGTCGAGGGGAGAAATGAAGCATGAAGAATGTCTTGCTCAATAGTGGTGTTGCCAGGCTGTCCGAAAAAAAAACAAGTGGGTCAGCGCGAATGGCGGCACGAAGTTCCCGACAATCCACAGTAACTTTCAGAAGCTGGAAGGTTTACAAACCCACCACGAAGAAATAAAAGCGAAACTCAGCACGAATTGGAGTCTAACCGCGCCGATGATATCAATAGCAGATAGGATGAACTTTGATGAAAACATCGTCGGAAGTGCGTGCGTGAAGTGGGGTAGGCACAAAAAAACATTGACGCGGGTCGATTCGGGGAGCCACTCGAGTTTCGCGGCAATGAGCTCAATCGCGCTCTGAGAATTCAACACCAGAAATGCGGTGGAAAAAATAATATTGAATCCGATGCGGATGTACACAGGGTAAGCAAGCGTTCGACTAAGGGCGTAGCACACACTCTGCGCGGAGCACGAGCCGCAGCCGCGCGATCAGATTCATCGCCAGCACCTCCACGACGCCCGCCCGCACCAACACCACTCTGCTCCTTACGCGCGCGAGGTAATGCACGGCGGAGACCAGGAGGCGGGGCAGCCCACGGGACTCCCCGCACCCCACAGAGCCGGTGACTGACGCGTGCCAGTGCCATGCTACTCGACACACGCGCGAAGTAGCTCGTGGACGGGGACCCCGCGCGCATTATCCCCTCGTCCCGCCCGCACCCACGTCAGTGATCTGGAGGCCTGAAGGAAGTGCTGCAGAGCGCGGATGACCCGCGCTCCCGCTACGTCCCCCCGCCGCACTCGGGGCGGATAACGCGCGCACGGTGCCACCGCCGCTGCCCTTCCGTGCCCCTCGCTAGGACGCGCGACACCGCAAGCGGGGCGCTTGCGCAAATCGTCCCCGCGCTCTAGCCTCCTCCGTCCGTGCGCGCGCGACCCGCACCCTCCGCCAGCTGCGCGTGCTCGTACGGCACCACCTCCGCCCGCGCCGCGCTGCTCGCCCACCGCGCCAGCGGGTGCAGCGGGGACTCCGCTCCTCGCCCACTGCATCCCGCCCGCCATGCCACCGCCTCCGCGCGCGCCGTGGCGGAGTTACTTCGCGGGCGGGAAGTGGGCGGTAACGTGCTCGTCCGTGCGGCGCCAGCGGGGGCGCGAGCGGGGACTCCGCGTGCATCGCCCCGCCGCCCCGGGTTACGCGTGCTCTCAGCACCCCGCCTCTCCCCGCTTTCGACCGCGCGCGGCGTGGCACACCAACAGCGCGAGGGGCAGCGACACCGACTCAGCGTCAGTGGTCTTCAGAATACGCGCAGCATCGGCGCGGGCATCGACGCGGGCAAGGCAGAGGCGGAAGCGGGAGAGAAGGGAGGCGTAGGTGCGACATATCCCCGCACGCGGAAGGAGGCGACGGCGTAGGGCGCAGACGGAGAGGGCGGACGAAGGGCGGGGGCACGCGGGAAGAGGGACGAGGGGAGGCAATGAGGGGTAACGATACAGACCAGGGGAGGGGCAGGCAGGGATGAACGACTTGACTCACAGAGGAGAGCCCGCCCTGGCGAGGACGATCCCGGCGCGCAGCGTTGCAAGTGTCGGAGGGCCAGGCACCCTGCGGACGGGCGTATTGTGGGCTCCCACAGCGGCGACACGACCCGCCCCACACGTCAGCTCAGCGCGTGCCCGTGCGGGCCCGCGTGCGCACGCAGAGCGGCTTCCGCGCGCAGCGTATGGGCCGCCGCCCCGGGTACGCAGATGGGGCGTCGATGTCGTCGAGGCACACGGGCGGCGCACGGCGACGAGCAGGCGCAGACAGCGGCATACGAGGCGCGGCGCGCGAGTCGCGAGCGGCTTCACGTGCTTCCCCGGACTGGTGACACAGTCCGCGAGGGGCAAAGGACGGGGTGAGATGGTGCGAAGGATGGGGCGGGCGAGAGCCTGCAGAAGACGCGCGTTCGTCGGTCTGCACAGAGCGGAGACGGGGGGACGAGGGACGAGAGGAGAGTGAAGACAGCAGGGCGGCGGGCGTGAGCGAAAAACGAGCAAAGCAACGAGACTCACCTGCCCCGAGCCTACCGGTGCATGTCATCCGGCGTGGCCCATGGAGATCTTGCGGGCGAAAGGATCCAGAAGAGCAGGATGACATCTCTCGCGGCGCCGTGGAAGAACTTGGCGATGAGACGCCGGGGGAGCGAAGTAAAGCCTGCACGTAGCAGCAACTGAGTGAGTATGCGATTCAACCGCTTGTAGCAAAAGAAATTGGATAGTAGGCGATGGCGAGAAAGAGAAGGAGGATCATTGATCCGAGTCCCGGATCAGAGATATGTGGCAGTGCACCAGCGCCTCTTGCTTCTTACCATATCTTGCCGCCTTTGTCGTTCAAGTTGGCCCGTTTCCCTTCAATCTTTCAAGGTCTCGTGGAACCAGCTCCAGCAATCCAAATCCCGTGCCCAATCCCTGCTTGAACTCGCGGCGAGTCTCCTGGTGTAGTTCACTATGTAGCGATCGCTGGCTCTAGCTCCGCCTCTCCTCGTCAAGAGCTTCTCGGCCAAGTCGACGCGTAGGCGTTGTTAGCGCTGAATCTCGTGTTTTCAAAGCCTCCAATTAGCCCTCATCTTCGTGCCTTGCTTTGCTTTGTTCGATGCTTGTTTTAGCTGGGCACGCCGACAAATTAGCAAGACCCGTCGGACCTGCAGCCAAGTTCCTGCCAGATACGCGACTTGGGACAAGCCTCGAGCGCTTCCATGCTTGTCTATTCTCACAGAATGATACCTTGTCCGAGCATTAATCATTAGATCCGTTGCAATATATTTCCAGAGTCCAGTCACCATTGCGAAAACTCGAGGAGCCCTCGAAATCTTGTTGTTGCCCTCCAACTCCTTGCGCGTGTCCTGGACGTGGCTTTCATCACGCGGATAGCCCAACTCTCAGATATCCTCCGACTCAGCTACAGCTCCCCTATTCCGATGCGCCCACCCGCCTAAAATGATAGTAAACTCTCCGCAAGAACTGTGCGTCCTTATTCGCACGCTCAGCGTGTCATTCTGCATTCAATCCGCGTCTGTTTCTCCCCGGTCTGCTCGGTCTGCTCGAGATGAAGATTCTCCCCATTGCAGATTCCGTGGACGTGAAGAGCTAGCGCTCTACTGGATGCGAGGAACCACTGGAACAGAAGGATTGTGGCTACGAGTCACCGGCGGTGCACGATCCACCGACGAGCTGTTTCGCAATATCAATCTTTCTCAGCCGATTCAGTCAAGCAGCCCCTTTACGCATCTTTAGAGCGTCTCGCGAGCCTTCCGCAAAACTCGCTGGGATATTCGCGCCGGCGCGCTATACGTATCTGCCCCTTACCGGAAGCTTTCTCGTTTTAAATCGTTCCGATTCCCCTCACCTCACTCAAATCCGGCCGGGAGTATTCCGCGTCCAATCCACCTTTGACACTGAAATCGTGCAACAGCCTTGGATGATTTTGGATTCTGACTCGCGCCGGTGGGCAATCGCACCCAGCACGAAATTCTCGGGCGCTTAGGTCGACGACTAAATATAGATCCGCGGGTCTGAATTGCGCGTAATCCCAACAACCAACAAATTTCGCATACCCCCACCAAGGCTGACGTCTCCTCGATTGTCCTCGATTGTTTTTCCTCTGACAGCGTCTCTGATTTTCTTGGTCAAGGCTAAATAAACTTGACTCGCTCGCGCGAGCTGCATCAGCGTCTTTTGATAACGCGCAGCAGGTCTCGCTCACTTTCGTTGCTTACGATTTGGCGCATTAATATTTCTGGGCGGGCAAGTCCTGAATTCATGCCACGTCCTGCGGCCCGAGCACAATTCAAGCGATCGTTCGAACCCCCTTGCCTCCTTGGCATCAGATATATATATTCCACAGGATCGACAGACGGACGAACAATGGGTTGACTCGGAGACACGCAGCGAACCATCATCGGCCTCATTCGTTCTGGGATAACGCTATGTAGTTCGGCAAATACGAGAGCCACCTCGTAAGTCCGAGTCTCTCGCGCTGCAACGCGTGAATTAGTCTCATACACATCCCCTCATGACATCCCGTTCCGGGAACCCTGTCATGAGGGTCTGGGCCGTAACCAGCTGCTTAATCGGGCATGTGCGTCTTGTTTTTCGACTTTTTTGAGGTCTTGTTTGGGCACTTCCCAACGATTTCCTGGGAAGCTTAGGAGACAAAGTTTTAACTACTCATAATGCGATCACCTGAGAATATTCTCAGATTTATTGGGGCCCAGATTCCACTGTAATGAAGGTCACAAAGTGCTGGGGTCCTACTTGGTGGCTGTGACGACCGGTAATTTTGGTGATGGAAAGGCCGGGGTCCCGATGCGAGACGCACATGCCCGATTAAGCAGCTGGTTACGGCCCAGACCCTCATGACAGGGTTCCCGGAACGGGATGTCATGAGGGGATGTGTATGAGACTACGCGTGAATTAATTCACTGGGTTTCCTTTCCGGCAGCGGAGTTTGCACCCAAATCTGAGGGTGGTCATCCGGTATTTTTGACATTGCACCAAGCACTCGGAATACGTAGGGTGTGCGCGAAAACACCTGCACATCAAGTCCTCGTGCCTGCCATCTGGATCCGCTTCTTTGTTTTATAACTTGGACCTGGCCGTGTTGGAAGTAGCTTTGATCGAGCAGCTTGTACCGGTACAGCTTCAGGTCCCCTCCAACTCAATGGTGTAATTGAGATGGAGGTGCTCTTCCTGATGCAGCGCTAGCTTTCCTGAGTTGCCTTGGTGAATATGAATTCTTGCAAGCCCCACACGCGAATCCGTCGTTGCAGATGCTGCCCATCCTTTGCCATTCTCGATGTTTACATTTCGATCCAATTCTGATCGCGTAAATGCGGTGGTGGTCGCCAGCCATGAATTCCTGTCCAGCGCTCCGGCTCAACCGCAATTCCCATGAACACTCTTCGGTCGTCATCAAGTCTTCGTCCGCCGACCCGCCCTGGTCATGCCGAATAGCTAGATCTGTCTCGGAACGCGGTGTCACCATCGAGATTTTCAGATCCAGTCTGAAACAAGTGGATACTGAGTTCCCCGTGCTCCGATGGCGTCGTGGCCGGGGTGAGCGGCGCACATTGTACATGGGCCGTACCGGCACACAATTCATACTGAATTTGTCCTGGCTCTGACCTGGTTTGACCAGTCGATTGAGCTCTTTAATATTCTCGCTGAGCTGATTCGAATCTTCCACGCCGTGCAGAAGCCCACCCAAATGTGACACCCCATTTTAATTATGCTGGGCAGGCTCGCGGAAGTTCCGACCTCTGGGCTCCCACTCGATACAAGGTGAACAGGTCTGCGCGGGAGGGCTGTGCGTGGAAAATGGATTTCACTCGACTGAACCACTATTCTCTGTAGTATGCGGCTAGCTTGGCAAATTCATCTAACATGCTGGATGCTACCTCCCTCTTCCCTGCCAAAGAATGGGATTTGATGAGTGAAATACTATTTTGGAATGGTGTTTGAGGAGTCGTGTTGCAAAAGATATGTGCATTCGTTCCCGGGTTGGCAAGAAATGCAATTGGCCTTGAGGAAGGTACTCTACGGGACCGGGAAACTTAAATTCCGCCAGGGCTGTGCTCATAATCGATGAAAATCGGAGATTTGCGCCCGATGGCGTCAAATAGGGGTTTGTTTGGCTCTCATTGAGCAGTCGCGTCGCGTGGATGATGACACGTGACCTGCTCCCACCGTCACACCCGTTAGCTGGCACAAACTGAACGAGCCTCAGGCTCAGTTGATAAACACGATAACTCCTCCTCCTTTTATATGTTTAACTCACTTACTATATCTTCCTCAACTGTGCCCCAATGGCCTCCGCATATCTAATGGTTTGCGAACGCGAGCGTAGACCATTGAACTCCGATGGATTTATTCAACTTCGCGTGGTCAAATTACGGGGAATCAAGGAATAATTCGACTGGGCCGTAGGTATGAGCGCTTTGAGATGAATCTGAATATTAGAGGGAGATGCATGGGGATGTGGCAGAAGTGGGAAACAACTTGAGGGCAGTTAGACACGCGGGGCACTTTACGATACAAATGGAAAAACACCTTATCTATGCCGCGCAAAGATTCTGCTTTCAGGTGCCCACCCTCCCAATGCAACCAAAAGGCAGTATCGAAATAGCGGTTGAATTATGAATGAGCCTAGATTATACTACGAAAATTTAGGGATTACACAAAAATTCTGTAGAATCCATGGCTCCCTTTCCCCAATAACTTATTCAAAAGGAAGAGTGCTCTTCTTAATCGTATCCGCCGCCTAGAACGCGCTTGAGCGTTAATCAGAATAGCGAGGCAAAGTATGGGGGGTGGTGGACACACCGCCAATTTGCTTGGGCACTATCGGCACTGTGCCTGTTCAAAATCAGTCAGTACTCTGGCAGCCGCTGTAGGACATGGGGTTAATATCTACCCACAGCGTGGTTCCGAAACCTGGCCATCAAGATGGGAGGCGACAAGGGGATCATTACAACTGGCATTGCGCGCCGTTGTCTGGGGGACCGAACTGTGTACCCGGCATCTTGGGGTGGTCGTGCAAAAATTATCCGAATGGTTCCGCCATATAATGTTTCTGGGAGCTTCTTATCTGCACCCTCTCAAGGGCCTTCATCTTTCCCCTCTCCTTTGTTTCTTATTAGAACACCGAAATCAGAGACAGCTTGAATTGTATCCCACGGCTGTTGTCATGCTGTGCAAGCATTTTTGGTTGATATCAGGTTCTCCCGAAGACTCTGACATGTCAAATGATTACCAATGGGAAAGATGGTCATGCAAAAATTATCTGAAAGGTCCCGCGCCATATAATGTTTCTCCAAGTCTCTTGTCTGCACCCTCTCAAAGGCTTCCTCCTTCCTCTCCTTTGTTCCCTATTATAACGCCGAACAAGTCCAATCGGAGCTAGCTAAATTGTATCCCACAGCTGTTGTCACGCTGTGTAAGTATTTTTGGTCGATATCAGATTCTGCCGAAGAATCTGACATGTCAAATGATTGCCATCTCTTTCTTCAGGCGCCTTCCAAGTGGCGGCCAAACAAAACACAGCTTGACAGCTCTTGCTTTCTCCCACCATGGCCGAAGTACTGGGGATCGTCGTCAGTGCCATCCAGCTCGTCGACACGGCGCTCAAGGCTCGCGAATACATCAAAGACTTCTATAATGCACCCACTGAGCAGCGCAAGCTCTTTACAGAACTGGATGATCTCCAGCTGCTGCTCAGAGAGCTCCAGATGCATGTCCCAATCAGCCCATCAAAGAACGTGCTACAGCATATGAAAGTCCCACTGGACCGATTCGAGGTGATGATGGGCAAGTTTACAGCGAAATTTGAGCTTCCAGATGGCCCATTGTCGAAAATCTCAAAGCAGCTGTCATGGACTCTGTGGAACAAGAAGGAGGCAAAAGAGTACTTGCAAGAGTTCGAATCCATGAAGTCATTGCTCAACACATGGCTTACATTGGGAATTTGGTGTGTGCCATAGGGAATATCATGAAGGTGTTAAATGGACTATATTCAGGGATGCCGGGGAGAAGCAGCTAGCCATTCTGGCTACTGTTGCTGAACAGGGTCGGACACAGCAGGAACATGACAAAGGTCAGTTCACGATCTCCTCAACTGGGTTATCCTCTCTCTAATACTCACATCTCTTGCTAGCCATTCTGGCTACTGTCACAGAACAGGGTCGCACACAGCAAGAACGTGACAACTGTCAGTTGTCAATGTCGTCTGATGTTTTATCATTCATTAACATACCACAGCTACCGGAGAGAAACAGATACTTGGCTGGATAACATCCCTTAATTTTTTCCAGCGACAGGCCGATATTTTCCGTGCCTGGCAACCAGGAACTGGTGAATGGCTGCTTTCAGATGCAACATTCAAGAACTGGAAATTAGGATCTGGCGGAATCTTGTGGTGTCGAGGAATACGTATGTCATCACACACTTCCTCAGCCATTGTTCTAAATTTTGGGGAGGGTAGCGGGGGCCGGAAAGACTGTCCTAGCGTGAGTGTTGACTTCTCATTTCGAGCACTGTGCTAAGCACCCAATAGGTCGGTTGTGGTAAATCACCTCCAGACTCAATTTCCAAACAATGATGCTGCAGTGGCATGCATCTACCTGAACCACAAGGAGAGGGAGGTCCAGACACCTGAAAATCTCCTTGCCAGTGTCTGGAAACAGCTAGTTGTGGAAAGATCACTCCCCCAAGCTGCACATGATCTATACAAGCATCATTTTCTGCGAGATACTAGACCTTCACTAACCGAAGTATTTGACATACTTCAATCTGCCATGGCTCAACACTCAAAAGTGTGGATTATTGTTGATGCCCTGGACGAGTATCCAGAGGAACAGCGTAATATCTTGCTTGAACATTTATCCATGCTGCTGGGGCCCACCACTAGTCTTATGCTGACTTCAAGACCTCATGTTACTCTGGATGATCTGTTCTCAGATATGTTGGGCCTAGAGATAAGTGCAACAGACGATGATATCCGGCGATATGTGGACAAGCAAATTCAGAAATCTCCAAGATTATGCAAGCATGTTCAAACTAGGCCAGAGTTGCATGATGAAATCAAGTCGAAACTTTCCAGCAATGCAGATGGAATGTGGGTATTGTAAAGATCAAGGCTACAATTATAATCTAACAATAATTTCTCAGGTTTTTGCTTGCCAAGCTGCACACAGAATCTCTTGCAACAAAGAATACAGTGAAGGCAGTTCGGGAGGCTCTTCAACATCTACCAAAGAATTTAAACCACACATATGAGGAGGCAATGAACAGAATCAAGAATCAGAATGAGGATGATAGACAATTAGCTCTTCAAGCTCTCACATGGGTTGCATATGCAAAACGGCCCTTATCTGTAGCAGAGCTTCGTGAGGCTTTGGCTATTGAACCTGATGCAACAACCTTGGATGTGGATAATCTCCTGGACATCAATATTGTCTTATCAGTCTGTGCAGGGTTGATTATTGTCGATGAAGTAATGTCTGTGGTCCGACTTATTCATTTCACAACACAAGGCTACTTTGATAGTATTCAACAGATCCAATTTCCAGATGCTCATACAACCATTGCTTCACAATGCCTTGCATACCTTTCCTTCGAGGAGTTCTCCAAACTTGATGGAGAATATATGCTTGACAAAGGGGTGAAAGCACACCCACTTGTGGGTTACAGCCAACACTTACTTCTACATGCTGCTGAAGCAAAGAGACAGCTAGATCTTCAACCAGGCCTAACATTCTTCCTTGAAAAAGCCCATTCTTGGAAAGGTATCTGGTACAGCAGTCTCTACCAGTGGCGACCGGCACCCCCTTGGGACTATTATGGCAGAGACTGGCCCCTGGCCCCATCCCTTCTGTGGCTCTCAGCTGCCTCCAACTTGATGCAGATAGCCACTCACTTGTCAGATCAACTAGTAGATGACACTAGTATTGACTCTGCTTTGTCTGCTGCAGTTTTTTATGGTTACATTGAGATGGCTCAGCTGCTTGTAAAGAAGTATGGTGCCAATGTGAACTGCCAGGGAGGGTTTTATGGAACTGCGCTTCAGGCTGCATCTGATCGGGGACACAAGTCAGTTGCTCAATTCCTCATTGAGATGGGAGCAGATGTGAATGCCGAGGGAGGCTACTATGGAACTGCACTTCAGGCTGCATCTGAAGGGGGACATGAGTCGGTTGCTCAATTCCTCATTGAGAAGGAAGCAGATGTGAATGCTGTGGGTGGCTTCTTTGGAACTGCCCTTCAGGCGGCATCTGAAGGGGGACATGAGTCGGTTGCTCGATTCCTCATTGAGATGGGAGCAGATGTGAACGCTGTGGGTGGCCACTATGGAACTGCCCTTCAGGCAGCATCTTTACGGGGACATGAGTCAGTTGTTCAATTCCTCATTGAGAAGGGAGCAGATGTGAATGCCGAGGGAGGCAACTATGGAACTGCACTTCAGGCAGCATCTGAAGGAGGACATGAGTCGGTTGCTCAATTCCTTATTGAGAAGGAAGCAGATGTGAATGCTGTGGGAGGCTACTATGGAACTGCACTTCAGGGGGCATCTGCAGGGGGACATGAGTCAGTTGCTCAATTCCTCATTGAGATGGGAGCAGATGTGAATGCCCAGGGAGGCAAGTATGGAACTGCACTCCAGGCTGCATGTGCATGTCAATGGGGACAGGAGCAAGCGGAGCCAGTGGTTCAATTTCTCATTAAGATGGGAGCAGATGTAAATGCCCAGGGAGGCAAGTATGGGACAGCACTTCAGGCTGCATCTCATTGGGGATTCAAGACAGTTGCTCGCCTTCTCATTGAAAATGGGGCTCACCTCAACCAGACTGCCAGAGACACCACTGCTCTGTGGGTGGCAGCGGCCCAAGGCCATGAAGCTGTTGTTCAACTCTTGATTGAAAGCGGAGCCAACCTTGATTTACAAGGTCACTATGGCACTGCATTGCAGGTAGCCACAGTCTGGGGCTGGACATCAGTGGTCAAACTCCTCATTGAGAATGGTGCACATCATGTTCCACCACCAGAACGTCCGAGATCAGTATGTGCTTATCATTCTTTTCATTATTAGATTACTCACGGATTTAACAGGCGGCCGGGTACATTGAGACAACAGAGGGAAGAGATCTATGAGGGAGCTTCGACTATCAATTACACTTGTTGAGTACTTATTATGATTGAGTTGCTTGTCCGAGAGTTACTAGTCTGCATATAAATGGAATCTATATCTTTTCGTACCAACATCTCACTCAGCTAGAAGGATGGAGCTCGATGAAGGATTGGTGTAAATAAGATAGCAAAATTCTTTGAGGGACCTTATCGGACAAAACTGACATTTTTACAGTTCACCATGCCATTTCCCTGAGATCTTGCAAGAATCCTCAAGAAATAAAGAGAATCAATGCATTTTTGACATCTTTAAAGATCTTCGAAGATCTTGCAAGATGTGCATCATTTGTGATTTTCCATCACAGCTTTCCCACAAATTGTCGTTCAAGATCTTTGAAGATCTCATGAATAATCTAATTGAAAGAAACATTGGACACTCGCTACAAAGTAAGGACATGTTTGAAGATATCCAGAATGAAAGACGGCCGGAAGCCCATCAGGCGCATCAGATTGGTGATCACAGAGATAGGATAAGATTTTTTGGAGGAGGAGGAGGAGCGTATATTAATGCAGCGGTCTCATTGAGGAAACAAGCGAACACATTGTTCAACTCAATTTTCTTTATCACACACGAATAGGCACCCTACTTGGACGCACTTCGTACCCTCCATCAACTAAGAGTGAGACCTCCCGGGGTGCTCTGTCTCAATACCTACAAGCAATAGTTCAAGGGGCTGGCTTTGGGCAGGCTTCTGTTTCCTTCATCTTTAACTACTTTAATTCCTCACTCATTCAGGTGAATAGAGTAACCAGTAAGGTTTCATTGCAATTGAGCATCATTGCCAAGTCCATTTGCGTCCTTCCGAGTAGACCATCACTGATCCCTATGATGCGCACGCCGCCTCCGGTGCCTCAGGCCGGAGTTTTCCACTAAATTCAAACTCAATCACTGAATGTCTTGTGCATAAGTGTACAGTTCAAATTCTATCACAGGTCTTGCAAGATATTGAAAGATCTCTCGAGATCTTTCGAGAAGTGCGGTTGGTCGAGATCTCGGGAGATATGTAAAGAACTCAAACAAACTGAACCAATGAAAAAGCCAGCTCTTGCAAGATCTCAAAATATCTTTAAAGATCTCGCACATCTTGCAAAATCTCGGAAGATCTTTGAAGATCTTGAAAGATCTCTGACAAATTCTGATGAGCACATGCATGAAAAGCCTTTTGTCCGATAAGGACCTTCATAAAATTCTCCCCTTAGCTCATGCGGGCAGACTATTTTGAGTCGAGGCCGAAAAATAGCAGCACCGAGTCAATTGAGACGAGGTCCGAGAAATGCTGTACAGTCTCGGAAACCGAGTAAAGAAAAGCCCAGAAATCTGCATGAAAATCTAGGAGAGCAATGTCGTTGTATCCCATGGTTGGAAGATACTTACGTAGTTCATGGGCTCGAAGTCTTCTTGAGTATCCAGCACAAGGAATTTGCACTTTGAGGTTTTCTAGGAGCGCCTCTCCGCGAATTTTCAACTGTCATAATAACTTGGGCGCATGAACTCATTGTTCAATGAGGAAGCCGCGTTAGCCGTCAAGTTCACTGTGATTTGCTTGTAACGGCATCCGCATTCGACACACTTTCCAAGGGACATACGGCACTTGGATTTTTATAGTTTTACCTCCAACCGGAGATGATTCGGAGATTTGTGTGATGCGGCGAGTCGCGAGACAAGCAGATGGGCAAAGATAGACCAGAACTCCAACGTAGGTAGTCGGACTAGACTTCGAGTAGAGTATCTATGGTTAGCGTCCGTACCGTGACAGCTGGATTAACAAAATAGTCTTCAATTATAAGCCTCGAAGGCGCGCGATTAGTAGAGGGATCTGTCGAACTATACATTCGTTCCGAGCCAGGCCCCGACTGAGTTGCGAGTGAGCTCGGTGTCAGAAAGATTATAATGCAGATTTGTTTTGAGGGTCTGGAGTCGAGACGAGGAATGAAGCTTGAAGACTGTCGACCCCAGCCTGTCCAAAAAAAAAAAAGAGAGGCAGGTTGGCGCGAATCGCGCATGATGCTGCGCAGGATCCACAGTACACTGGCACTTCGAATGCTTACCACAAACGACAATTAAAATGGGAGCCGGACTGTGCGCGTAAAAGAATAGACGGAAAACTCGACACCAAAACGTCGTTGGAAAGGTGCGCGCAAAGTAGGGTAAGGACAAAAAAACGTTGACGCGGGTCCAGATTCGGCGAACTCACCACCACTGGTAATACTGAGCTCGACACCTTGCTGGGAATTCAATGCGAGGAATGCGGGGGAAAATATTATATTGAATCCGGTGTGAATGCACATAGGGTAAGCAAAAACGTTGCAGTAGGGTAGGGGAGGAAACAAAGACGAGGAGACTCGCAGCCACAGCCGCGCGACCATCGCGTCGCGCCGACCACCCAGCACCTGCACTACGCCGCCCACACCAAAAACACCACCGTGCGCCTGGATAGCGGCTTGTGTGCGCGAGGTAATGCACGAGCGGAAACCAGGAAGTGGCGCACGGGCCCACAAAACTCCCCGCCACGGTTCCCGCGGAGGCAGAGCCGGTGACTCTGCCGGCACCAAGCTGCTCGACACACGCGCGAGGCAGCTCGTGGACGGGGACTCCGCGCGTATGCTCCCCTCGTCTCGCCCCGCACTCACATCCGCGCTCCTCGACAGCGATCTGCATGCTGCGGAGCGCAGATCATCAGCGGTCCCGTTGCGTCCCCTCCCGCCGCACTCGGGGCGGATACCGCTCGCGCGGCACCGCCGCCGCCATCCTTCAGTGCTCCTCGTTAGAGCGCACGACACCGCCAGCGGAGCACATGTGCACCTCGTCCCCGCGCTTGAGCCTCTCCCCTTCCATAGCGCGCGACTCGCACCGCCTCAGCGGCCTCCGCGTGTTCGGACGGCACCACCTCCACCCGCGTCGCGCTGCTCGCCAACGGCGCCAGCGGGTGCGCGCGCGGGAGCTCTGCCCACACTCACCGCACCCCGCCCGCCAGACCGCCGCCTCCGCGCGCACCGCGGCGGAGGTGCTTTGCGGGCTGGAAGTCGGCGGTAACGTGCTCGTCCGTGCGGCGCCGCGGCAACGGCGCCAGCGCGAGCGGGGACTCCGCGCGCATCGCCCCTGCGCCGCACTCCCGCCTCAGGCGTGCCCCGCGCCCCCCCGCCCAAGGGCGCGCGTGCGCCCAGTACCCCACCTATCCCCGAGTCCGAGTGCGCGCGGCGTGGCACACAACAGCGCGACGGGCAGCGACACCGGCTCCGCGGGAGGGGCCCTCCGGATACGCCAGCATCGGCGCGGGCATCGACGCGGGCAAGGCAGAGGCGGAAGCGGGAGATGAGGGAGACAAGGGTGCGGCGTATCCCGCGTGCGGAAGGAGGCGATGGCGTGGTGCGCAGACGGAGAGGGCGGACGAAGGGAGAGCGCACGCGTGAAGAGGCACAAGGGGAGGCAATGAGGGGCAACAATAGCGGCAGGGAGGGGCAGGCAGGGACGGACGACTCGACTCGCAGAGGACAGCCCGCCCGGCGAGGACGATCCCGCGCGCCAGTGCGCGGCGATGTACAGAATCACGAGGAGAGAATGCGGCGCGGCGGCGGAGGGTCGGAGACGACGTCCACCAGCGGGGAGACTTCACGGGCGCTGCAAGCACGAATTTCCGCCGAAAAGAACGCGAAAAGTGGTTAAAAGAGACGCGCTTTTCTGCGCTTCACGGGGCCGACTGTGCGGGGGAGGGGTGGGCCTGGGAGATATGTGTTTGCGTGGAGTGGGGGAAGGACAATTGAAGGAATCGGAGGTTGTGGTCGAGCAGACAGCCGGATTGATCCCGGAATCTCCCGGAATCATGTGGCAGTGCACAAGCGCTCTCCACCCACTATCTTCACCTCAACCAACCCCTCCTCCGGAGCTAAGGCAATGTCCCTCCCGTTATGCAACGTACTATCCGTGGCCTTTCAACGCCACCATTGCGGTCTCTTTTCGAGGAACGCGCACAACTGCCACAACAAGCCTCAGGCGCTATCGCGCTTTTTACTTGCTATGATTGGCAGCTACACTCGCCTCAAAAATCCTCAGCATTGCTTTCCTGTGATCAAGCCTTTTTCTTGCCGGCGAACCTTCCAGTACTAGTCACCGTCAATTGAAATCTGGAATGGCTACGCTCTTCTCTCATGGTCCTCGCATGCTCGTTCACTATCGTGGCGCCGACTCGATTTCAATCATTTTTGCCCCGACTCTTCTGTCAATTCGCCGAATATACTGGATATCCAGCCCTGAAACCGTGGCGTTGCGAATTTATCCTCGCATTTCAGCGCTCTATTCTACTCTTTCGTGCGGCGACAACGATTCTCGACCAGGTCTATAGCTACGCTGCTGGACTCTCTGCAGCAGACTCTCTAGTCCTTTCCATCGCGCACTCGCTGCATCAGAAAGCAGTCGTAAGTATCTCCCGACATGTCTGGCCACACAAGATGAATTCCGCCTCTACCAATGTAGTACACGTGTTCAAGCTCTCGCTATCTTCAAAACGGCTGTTACCACCCTCATGCCGCCCCAGCTCTGCACGACGACTCGGACACGAGCAGTCTCGCGAAGCGGGCACATAACCCCCAATAAATTAAATCATGTACATTCTCATTTCTCATGGCCCGGCCAGACCGTAAAATGGTCTCTCAAATACACCAACGCGGCCGTGTCTTGGAGTCCTCCGGCAATATACTGTCTCGTAGCCAAATCTACGCAACGGCTCGTGCGGCCCTCCACGTCCAACCAACTCCTGCACTATCCGTTCGATCTTATCGCTTTCCGAGCTGGGAAACATCAAGTGCGTATCTTACTCCCTCCAACAACGGACACAACTTTGTTCGGAGGCCGCTGCCCCTCATACTAGGTCTTGCCTCATCGGGTGTTCTGCGTTTGCGCTACTGGACGTTCTGCGCTTCAGGTATGTATGCTGACATGGGAGAAGCGCCCACACCATGTGCAGTATCCCGCTGGCAGTACATCCAGCCCAAATCCTCAGCTCACAACGTTTATTCTCAAAGAAGCGCACCATACCTTCACAGTCTGGAAAACGCACGGTATCTTCTCGGAAACCTCGATCCCCGGAAAGGCGTCGTCGATTCCCATGCGGATGCTCGCCGCCGCGGATCCCATCTCTTTGTTTCTGGGGACCTGGATCGAGGCCTGAGCACGCAAAAAGCCTTTGAAGAGTTCGGCACTCGTGTCAGCATCTAGACATATCCATTTTTAATTATTTAACCTTCCCTCGGGCACCTGTGGAATGCTAAATTAACCAAGGATTAATTGTGTTATGCTCCGCTACTCAAGCTCGAGCTCTGGCGCTCTGTATCTCAGCTGAAAACAGCCCGCGTACGCATCAAGTCCTCAACCTTCCGTCACTGTGAACTTCAAGCTGACGAAGTATCTGTCTTGAAGCGGCTCCCCAACGAGCTTGTACATGTACCGCCCGGCTTACGGATACCCGCAGTCTTCATTTAATGCTGAAAATTGAAGTTTAAACGGTCTAAGAGGCCCGCCCGCGGAATGCCCTGTATTTAAATACTCTGACGTAGAGCCGAGCATATTACATGTATACCGAGAGCGTTCAATTTACGGACTGGGTGTCTAGAATTTAATATTTGTGCCGTATATACTCCCAAGAACTTCCCCACAATCGAATTTTGTGTCGGAGTGGGGCGCGAACGAGCGAGGGAGCAGGTTCTGAGTCGGCGCGGGCAAGCGCTGTGTATAACTTTGGCGCCGTCAGAGCGTTAAATCACTCCACAGCTACCTGGGTGTACTGTATGGTGCCATCCTCGTGGCCCTATGGCGATTAATGTGCCTCTGGCGCAGACCTATCGGTTCGCTGACGAGACAGAATCTTCAAGCGCTATCCGCGGATGACTGGAGTGCGATGGAAGCTGGCTTTGCCAGATATTCATCCCATCCGCAATGTCAAAGGAATTCCCGCCATTTATCTGCACACACCAGAGGCGGAGTGGAAGAGCGGCGATGTTGTGATTGACCGGCGTGTAATTTGTTATTTCTGGACCGGCGCTACCTCTACTCTTGCGCGCTTATTTAACATCGGCATACAGCCTCGCCACAGCTTTAGCTACAGCAGTGAATGTAGTAAATGCACTGCCCGCCATTCTCGTACCTCACTCGGTCGAACCGCGCCATCTCTTTTCTACCCCGAACCGCCTCTTGAAGGCGCCTGCGCCGCCTTCGTATTTGGGGCCGATGCCAGCATGTACACACAGGTGAAGGCATTAAGAGCTAATCAGAGAGAAACATCGGATTCCGCTGCGAGCCCGGGAGTACTGTCGATAGCAGGTGACACATTCGCATTTGCAAGCCTTTTCTGACGGGTGCAAACGGGTTAGCTTTATTTCCTTTCACCGTTATCTATTACTTACTGATGAATTCAAGTTGAGAACAGTATTTGGACTAAATTGGGCGCTAAAAAAATACATGTGAGCCTCATTTGTCTACCAGGGGTCGTCTACTTACGGTCCGGCGTAACGGACGGTTACGGCGCCCAAATCAAGGCCCAAATCCCGTAACGTATCTTGTGGGTACGGGCGTGTTTCAAGTTACGCCCGTGACTATGTTACGGACGGTTGGATACCCTAATGAGAGCTGCAGAGTTGTTACCCTGCACTTCCCGCTGGAGAAGGCGCGAGGTGGGAGCAGTGAGTGAGAGGAAAGGAAGGTGATGGCCGCGTACGTGACTCGACGCGTCTCATCTCAGAGCCAAACAAGCGCAAGCGGCCGCTCGAATTCGTTGTAGAAAGGCCTGACAAACCGTAAAATTCCAAGAGGTGGGTGTTTACAGGTAATCTAGGGCATAAATAGTCCATCTTGCAACTGTAGTGATCCACAGAAATTGCTTGTAAGTAATTGATGGATCATGGTTTGAGACGCGACACAGGCAGTTGATGTACACGCATGCACATTAGATGAAAGAGGTGTTTAGAGGATATTAGAGACCTACTTAGTAAAGAATAGTCACAATGCGTGCTCTTTCTAGTACTCCTGAGTCAACACATATTCAACACACTCGGATCATGATAGTAGTCGAGCACGAGAGAGGGATGAAACTAGGTATTCTCAGTTGCAACAAGCTATTATTGATGAGTTGGTTTTGTGTAGCTCATGAACTCCTCCCAATGTAAGTTCTACGCTGCCATGGACTAAGCATTCCGACCTGCATGCAACTCAGCGCACCGGCTTGGTGTTGAACCCCAACTCCATCGTCCTTGCTAACGAAGCTCCTTGAACGTGACGACCCCTGTTCCTGAGCGGGAAGGGAAGGAGCGGTGTGGCATAGATCAGAACGAATCGTTTTGCATTGAATGTGGGGCTGGGTTATTGAATTATATATACTTGAGAATCGGACACGGTTCGACCCGCGTTTGCATGAGATAGGCGCTGATGATGATTTGCGGTCTTGGAGTTTGGGGCTCGCTTTCGAGTCAGCTTCACAACAGCTCACAGGCCCTCGTGCGGAAACGTAGAGGTTGAATCATAATCATAATCTCACCGAGTGCACTGCAAATAATTATTTATAATTATTAGTACTGACTGAAGGGCTTCGGAATTCCTCCTCGTCCGTTGCGGACCACCTCTTCGTCTTGTGTGCGGACCGCCTCTTTATCGTGTGGGGTTTCATGCTGCAGGAGCCTCAACTGAATCGCATATCAGTGCAAGGCATTGGCAGTGAGCGGCATTGCCAATCGAGCGTCAGTCAGAGCATTGATTGCCTCTCACGGACTGTGCGTTCCTGAGAGGGCCTACGATGCACGAGCCTGCGCCCCCGCCTCTTCTCATGATCACATACATATCTCAATATCCGGCGGCCGCCGCCGCCGTTGATTCAATTAATATGCAATCTAACCTCACCACGCAATGTACAAGCGTCGGTGCCAGTCGTTTGTGAACGCGAATGCGAGGACTTCACCTGCCGGTGCGCTGCGGACGATGTGGGCGGCCGCGTTGGTGCGTTGGTGCAGCGGTGCAGAGGCGCGAATGCGCTGCTCAAATATTTAGTTAGCTACTCCGCGCGAGTCCGGAGCGGGTCGAATGAAGGAGGCGTGCGGGATTTATATCATATCAGTTTGGCGTTTTTTAGTGAGGAGTTCATGGTTTCAGGGAAGCCGGACGTACATTTCAACTTGACTTGCACGGACGAGCAAGCGCGCGGCGTCGGCGCATCGACGCTCACGTGTGTCTGCCTGCATCACCCCTGTGGTGAGAAACCAATGAGGGAGCTTAACGCACTCACCCGGGTGTATCCCATTTTATATGATTTCATTTTTTTGCAGCATTTTCTCTGCTAGGGAATTCTACATCCACCGCCGACGTGCACGGCTTGGCGAGGCTGGGAAGTTATGTACAGCGACATCGAGGCGAGGTATTTTGATATTGATATTGATGTCGACGCGGGGCGCGGGCCGTAGGTGGATGGGGTGCATACCCAAGTGCGTACAGCAGATAACTCAATCTCGCTGCTGAGATGAAAATATCGGCGTTCTGGAATCATCGTACGTCCTGGAATTGACCGGAAAACTTCCCGGAATCGTAAGCGGGATCATGCCGCATAACGAACACCAGCTTACCTACCTCGGAGAAGAAGGGGGGGAGGGGGGGATGAGCCGCGGAAGATAAGGGCAAGGAGCGCCTGTCGAGAGAATAAGATAGGGAGAAGGGGTGGGTGCATATGTACCATTCATCCGCCCGCGGGCGGCGAGGACGAGCGCTGTGAGCCCCGGGTGGCGGCGCGCGCTTCCACACTCAACAACAGCAACCCGGTCCAAGAACAGCGGCACCTCCAGGGCACCAAGCAGCGCCGCCCTCCGCGTACATGGATCGTCCAGAGCGGGTGGGCGGGGGAGCCGAGCGTGACGAGCGTGAAGGCGTCGGGCATCCCTTGGAGGGATTGTAAGCGCACCCACTGTGCTTGGACAGCGCCGAGATAATTGAACTATTTGGGTGGATCGTTCCGGAGATGACATCAGGAAAATCTGAAATTGCTTCAGAGACCCAGATAGACCAAAAAAGACACCTGTTAGGACCGGGGCTTAGTCAGCCACGGTCTCGGATCGATATCTTGGTAAGCGTCCCAATTGGGAACACTGTACTTATTATTTAGTATTAGGTCCAGCCGGTACTGGACCTAGTATAAATACATAGAATACATTAGTAAATAGGGGACGCACCCTTTACCCCTGTACCTACACTACGATACAATACATCTCCCTCCGTGGAGACATGCTGGCTTATCTTGGTCTACAAGAGTACTCGGAACGCGTCTTAACACTTTTTTAAGCCATACGTTCTACGTATTGCATATCGTTAACACGATACCAATTCCTGTTGACAGTCTCCTGAAAAATTTTCATGCCTCACTCAGCCCGTTCGAAAATGAAAAAGGCCAAGAAGGGACAACCATCCCGACAGCCTGCTCACTCGCGCGAGCTCAATGATGACCAGTTAGGATAATCGAGATCCAGAACGGATCCACCCCCGATCGCCGTTGCCGCGACAGCGGCAATGCACGATAATCGTACGGAGGCTCGAGACCGCGTAGAGTCGGCAAGATCTAACGATATCGCCGACACCAATCACGCGGCGTCATCACCGCTACCGCAGATAACTCAGTCCGACATCCTCACTGGATTGTCTCCGGTCGAGGGCGCAAGTTCGCCTAATCTCAATATACGAAGCGATAGCTCGCTTTTGGCGGCATTTCAGGCGAGGAATTCTGAGTCCCCGGCAAACAGACGTAACGGTCCGTCAGCTAACGAGGGCAGTGACGATGTGAGACACTGGTCTGCACTGGGTGAAGGCTGGCGCCTTCCTCAGAGTGCGATACCAGTGAACAGGGCGCAGCGGGCTACAATCGAGGCGATGAACCTACGCGTCGATAACGCGAAACCAGTGCGTCAACGTGCACAGGAAAAGGCGACTGTAGAGGAAGTTTCGGATGAGGAGGACCAGCGCGCATCGCGTCGGTCTCATTCTCAGTCGGTAGCAGGTAGTCGGCGCTCCCGTGGCACCAACAACCTCCCTCATGCGGTAGTACCGCCTACGCCGGCACGATCACATGTATCGAGTCGGTCCCATCGTTCTGCGAGCGTGCAATCGCTGGGACTACCCAGCTCATCACCATATCCCATTGGGACGGAAGATCAGACGGACGCACTTAGCATCACCAACACCGAGCGGTTTCGCCGTCGTGAAGGTAAGCAACGGCGTAACCGTGCTGAGTCCATTGAGTCGGATGAGCTCCGACAAGCCACCGCATTGAGCATTGCAGAAATGCAACGCGCTATGGGTGGAGGAGCTGAGGGACGTCCCAATGCGTGGGATGACCAAAATGTTAAAGCGGCGATGGCATCGCTTGCGCGAGAGCGCGGCGAAAATGAGTCATCAGAAGAGTTTCAGCGCCGGCGCGCTGTATGGGCGCGAAATGAGGCGCAACTTCGCGACTTACGCATAGCTGACGACCGCGTAGTCGCAGCCGCTCTCCTGCAGAAGGATGCGAATGAACTTGCGGACCGGGAGTTCGCGATGAGGATTGACCAGGCCGAACGTGAACATATTCAAAATATGATGGGTGAACGGAACGACACTAATCAGTCGGCCGTAGTGTCACCAGATGCCGAATTGGCTGCGCTAGAGCATACGTTAGCCGAGGCTGAAAACGAGGCCCGTGCGCTGGAAGCTGCGGCCGCTGAAAAGCGTGCCGAGACAGATCGTCGTGCGACAGTTATTGCGGAGTATCTGCAGAAAAAGTCTCACCGCGAGAAGTCGCGCAGTCAGCCAGTGGCCCCAGTTACCCCAGTAACTATTCACACATCTCAGCGTGGTGTACCCCTTCCATCCATGCCTGCATCATCCAGTGCGAGAATTACGCATGAATTCTATGACCGAGTAATATTGCAACGGGTCCGTGCCGCTGCGCTAGCACGCGGTGAAAATACTCAGATCCGAGACCAAGGTATTGACTGGGATGAGACTGGAGCACCATACGAGAAAGGGGCAGCCCCTAGTCGCGGAAGCTCAATAGGGTTTGGCCGCAAGCCATCCTCATCGTCCCAGAAAAAAGACCCTAAAGAGCCGGAGTTGTTGCCCGAAATGGCGATGCAGATGAACCATCCGCATGCGGGTATGAGCGCCGCTCCAGCAGCGGCCGCTACTGCGAGGGTGGCGCCCATAGATGCGGTTAATCTCGCTACTGTGGGAGTACGTGATACCAGCGGCACGGCGACCATCAAAAATGAAGGGCGAAGTGGGATCTATTCACGAGCTGGAACCGCGCCGCCGCAGGTACCGCGGGATAATAAATCAGGCAGTACTGGAAGAGGAAACTCACCGGGAGCTGCATCTGGGGGAGGTCCTCCGTCTCCACCACCATCGGATTCCGGGGAGGGTGATTCAGACGGTGGAACTGACTCCACGGATCCTACCTATCAAAATGAAGAGAATTATTCAAGGGAGGAGGATACAGATAGTGCCTGGGAACAGGAGCCGTCAGACACCATTACCGAGATTACCATGGACCCCGCAAGCGCCTCTGGCGGTTCTGTGAAACAAACTCGGAGTGGGGCCCAGTATGCCGGGGCACCGGCAGGCGATCCCGACAAAGGTTCATCCTCCGAGGATTCTGAGTCCCCGCGAAAGCGCGGCCCGTCTCATACGCCACGAAAGCGGCATAATGAGAGTGAGCGGGATCGCAAGCATCGGTTAAATCGTAACTCACGGCGGAATCACCATCCGAGCAGTGTAAAATCTGATAAATTGTATACATATGAGGCGGGTGACCCCGTTATGGCAGGTGTACCTGTGAGACAACAGCTAAAATGGAAGTGTTCGCTTCATGCACCATTTATCCAAATGCATAATGAAATGCTTGGTGAACCAAGTGAGATGGACACAGTTTTCGATGAAAATCGAATGCTGCGTCTGCCTGCCCCCGATAAATTTGGAGGCAGCAGTGATGTGAAGGTCTTCGAAGGCCATGTTACTGGGATGTGCCGATGGTTGAAAATTATTGGACTTGGGGGACCTAAACACTCACAGCGGCGGCATGAAATTCATTCTTACTATCTCACTGGTGCCGCTAAAGAGTGGTATGAGGCTAATGTTGCTGGTCTTGGTAGAGTGAAACGGTCGTGGACGCACCTGGAGGTCATCCTCGGACTGTACGATCGGTTCATTGACACTGCGGCTGTTCAGAGTGCGACCTCGAATTTCTGGTCCACGGAATTTTCCCCAGAAATGGGAGTGGCGGCGTTTTATCATGAGCTGATGAACGCCGCTGGACGTATGATTAAACGTCCGGATTCATATACCTTCAAGAATCAATTCTTGAGCCGATTACCACGCCGTATGGTAGATGAATTGATCAAGCGGAATATTTCTGCGGAGTATTGCACGATTAAGCAAATCTTGACATGTGCTGTCAACATTGAATGGCAGACGAGCTTGATATCACGATACGCGCTAACGCGCGAAGCCCATCGCGGTGAACCACGGGTCAAACGAGCGGACTTGAAGAAAGATACTCCGCGGTTGGCCGGGGCGCAGCGCGTGGAGGTGAAGCATAAACTATATTGGCTGGTCAAGCGCAGTGATCCACAGGCACGCGCTGATGCGCTTAATGTGCAAAATGGGCATGCACGACTGGGAGGTCGTGATGGGGGAGGAAATGGGGGAGTAATGTCTCCAAGACCCCCGCGCCCGTATCCAAAGTACACCGGGGTAAAACCTGGGATCAAGTGCTTTCGGTGTGGGGGCCCCCATTATCAGGACCAGTGCCCACAGCCGCCTCACCCACCATTGAGGGGACAGGTATTTGCGGCACGAGATGTAGTTAATGATCTGTCGGAGCCAGAAGAGCGCAGTAGCAAACCCCGAATAGAGGCTCTTGCGAATCATCCGGATGAGCAACCGGAACAGCTGAGGCAGGCACGGGAGGAGGCAGATTCGTCAGAAGGCGAGTACACGCTAGAAGAACATAGTGAATACTCGTGGGGAGACAATGATGAGAGATGCGCTCACGCGCGAGATGAGTTTGACGACTTACCGGCGTTGAACGATGATTATTCCCACTCGGATTCGGAGCCAGACACTGACTCGCGAAGCGAGAATGATGGCTCATCCAAGGTGCCAATAAAAGTCAAGGTAGCCCCTTCACTTTTCGGCATCTGTGATGACTGGCCGGAAGATGAGTTTGTGGATGATAGAGATCTGGACCGAGTGGCCCGAAAAATGGCCAATCACATCATTTGGCAAGGAAACACCACTGAAGTGGAGGAATTCTTGTTCGCGACGGGGGACAGGCGATCCTTGTCGCAACAATCAGTGACAAGTAAGAAGCGGGGAGTTTATATGAGACGCTCGAAAGAGCGCCGCCCGCGTCCGGCGCGATCCAAGAGTGAGAACTTTTGCCTGACGGCATATGTTAAGATAAATGGAACAGAGGCATTTACCCTGTTCGACTCTGGCTGCACTACTGAAGCATGCAGTCCCGATTTTGCACGAGTTGCGGGTATCAAGGTGTTTCCCATTGACACGGCTATTACCCTACAACTCGGAACAGCGGGAAGCCGCTCCAAAATAAATCACGGAACAATTATTAATATGGAATATGACTCCATCAAGAGTGAGGAATACCTGGATATTGTGAACCTTGACCGGTTTGACACAATTATCGGCACGAAATATATGCGAAAGCATGGACTTTCGGTTGATTTCGAGTTCAACACGATTCGAGTTCGGGGACACCCGGCGCCAACACTTACCGAAGCGGTAGAATCGTCGGAGGTCGAGCGGCGAAATGCGGCTCGTCGTATCGACACCAAGGATTGACTAGGGCCTGCGGGACTGCGAGTGCCCGCACCCCCGGGTACTGCGAGAGCGGTTCCCCTGCGTGATAAACGCACCACGAGACTTGGAAGTGTTGCACTCGAGGAAATCGAGGACGAAGAAGAATTTGCGAATAATATGGACCGACCACCGATGAATGATGCCCCAATTATTCTCCAGGATATGGGGGAAGTTACAGGAAACGCTGGTGGAAATTTTCCTGAGTTACTTCAGGAATTTTCACGGGTTAGATTCCCTACCCGACATCAGAATGTGCCAAATACTCTCCGAAAGGGGACAGTTAGTATGGATCGACAGAGGCAACCAGGCCATGTTGATAACGTGGTGAATGTGGGAATTCCTGAAGAAATGAAGGAAAATATCAAGGAAATCTTCACCAAGGCCACAGAAATTCACGCGGCAGAACTGAAGACTGGGAATGGCATCTTAACTGAGGAAGACATTCCTCGGCTGCGGGATCGGTGGATGGAAATTAGCAAGGATATTATGTCCGGCGTTCCGGAAACCATGCCACCGTTGCGGGAGGTAAACCACCGCATTCCATTAATCGATGAGCACAAGGTGTATAATTATCACCTCCCTAAGTGCCCGGACGCGATGAAGGAACAATTGCTTGATAAAATCAATCGATACGTCCGTGCCGGATGGTGGAAGGCCGTTCAGACCGATCAAGCAGCGCCGATGCTGTGTATACCGAAAAAGACGGGACTGTTGCGCACTGCGATTGATTGTCGCAAACGCAATGACAATACACTTAAGGATGTAACACCCTTCCCTGATCAGGATCAGATTAGAATGGACTGTGCGCGCGCGAAATACCGCTCGAAAATAGACATGTCGGACGCTTACGAGCAGATCCGAGTAGTGACCGAGGACGTCTGGAAGACGGCATTCACTACGGTGTATGGCACATTTGTGAGCCACACGATGCAGATAGGCGATTGCAATGCACCTGCAACATTCCAGAGGATCATGACTATGGTGTTTCAGGAATTCATCGGGCGGTTTATGCACGTATATCTTGATGACATATTTATATATTCCAACTCTATCGAGGAGCATGAAAAGCACCTCGGCCAAGTCTTCGATACACTCAGACGCAATAAATTCTACCTCAAGCGGGAGAAATGTGACTTGTACTCGAAGCGGATGGACTGCTTAGGTCACTTAATTGATGACCGAGGGCTGCATGCAGATGCGGACAAAATGCAACGCATTCGGGAATGGCGAGAGCCACGAACCTACCATGACGTTCAACGGTTCCTTGGGTTAGTGCAGTATCTTGCACAATTTTTGCCAGATATTTCGGCATATACGGGACCGTTAGCGGCCATCACTCGAAATGGTAACTCGTTTGTGTGGCACCCACTGCACCAAGCGTGCTTTGACCACATTAAAGTCATCTGCTGTAAAACAGCCATTCTGCAACCGATTGACCCAAATACGGGGGAACCTATATGGGTAATATGTGATGCATCAATCTCTGGCCTTGGAGCCATGTATGGACAAGGACCAACTTGGCAGACCTGCCGTCCCGCTGGATTCATGTCTAAGAAATTTACATCAGCCCAGCACAATTATCGTGTTTTTGAACAAGAGACACTGGCAATATTGGAAGCACTCCTTAAATGGGAGGATAAGCTGATGGGCTATCGCGTACATGTGGTTACCGACCACAAGGCGTTAGAGTTTTTCAAGACGCAGAAACGGCTTAATGGCCGACAGACACGTTGGATGGAATATCTATCACGGTTTGACTTTGACATCCGCTATATTAAAGGCGAATTAAATAAAGGTGCCGATTGTCTATCGCGTTATTTTGAGAACGATGAGTGGGATGAAACCCACAATGTTCAGGACTATGTCAATGCCGATATACGGCTGGATCCAGAGATGGATGACATTCCATTTGATCGCAAACAAGAGATTGAACGGATGAATACCGCACTGGTCGAATTTGAGCGGTTGAACAGCGCTCAAGAAGTGCCCGTTAGTCGGCACCGCAGTCCGCGACTGAATAAAGAAATGGAGCCGCGGGATATGGAGGCAGCTGCTTTGGAAGCAGCAGCCGAACCGGACCCTATTCTTGAGCGGGAGGAGTATACTGCGGAGGATAACCCCTCCGTGTTTCACTCGCGGCGACGTACAGATGTAATGGATACTAGCCCGACAATGGAGGATGAATTACTTGTCGCGATTAAAGCAGGATATGCAACCGACAAATTCTTTCAGAAGGTGTTGGCCGATATGAAAGCATTTGCGATGTTTACACATCGCGATGGGTTGATATACACCACTAACCGTGGTGGCGAAGAGGTGCTATGTGTACCAGACGGCAAACTGGGGGAGAAGTCCCTCCATGGCGCAATTATTGAGCAAGCCCATTATAGTCTGGGTCACTTTGGAGGTCAACGCACTGGAGATTATGTCCGGCGCTGGTATTGGTGGCCAAAGGTCTCGAAAGAGACTCACCTATTTTGTGATAGCTGTACGACGTGTAAGGAGAGAAAGCCCAGCACACAATTACCAGCAGGGAAATTGCATTCGCTACCGATTCCCACCCGACCGTGGGAGTCTATTGCGATGGACTTTGTCGGTCCATTCCCGAAGTCGCAAGGGGCTGATTACCTCTGGGTTATCATCTGTAGGCTCACGAGTGAGGTACACCTGATACCTATAAACACACGGACCAAGGCCACTGAGTTATCCAGTATATTTGTACGAGAAATTGTACGGATTCACGGGATACCGACATCCATAATCTCGGACAGAGATTCAAAATTTACGTCGGCATGGTGGCGTGACGTGCACCGGTTGCTGGGTGCGAAGCTGTTAATGTCTACGGCATTTCATCCGCAGACCGATGGATCAACAGAACGAGTGAACCGATCAATCACTCAGATTCTGAGGTCACTTGTTCGTCCTGATCAGAAGGATTGGGTCGAAAAATGCCCCATGGTTGAATTTGCTATTAATTCTAGCATCAGTGCGTCAACAGGATTCGCACCGTTTGAGTTGACGAGGGGATATATGCCGTCAATGATTCGTGAATTTGTGACGTGCAATCGCGCACCGAAAGGTGTGAAAGCATTTGTGAAACAGGCTCTGCTGAACATCGCGGAGGCACATGATGCGATCATTGAATCGCGGGTTTTCTCGACAATACAGGCGAATAAGAAACGCCGAGATGATCTCATTATCGAAGCTGGGACTCTCGTGTACTTGTCTACCAAGAATTTGGCGCTTCCGAAAGGACGCGCTTCCAAATTGCTGCCGAAGTTCGTAGGCCCGTATCGGGTGCAGAAGGCGTTACCGCACTGCTCTGATTATGAGCTGGAACTTCCTGAAGTGCTCGCATCACGACGCGTGCATAATCGATTCCATGTGAGCCTTTTGAGGCCTTACGTTGCAAGCAGCGACGATCTATTCCCTAATCGGGACGGGCCCGCGCCGTACGATTTCGGCGCACCCGCTGAGGATGAGTGGTTAGTGTCCGCTATACTTGCACACCGATGGGTTGGCAATGTGGTAGAATTCCATGTTAAATGGAATTTGGGGGATACTACTTGGGAAAAATTTAATGCAGTAAAACTGCTGAGCGCACTTGACGATTACTTCGAGCTGCATGGAGTTAAGAAATGGCAGCAACTGCCGAGGAAGTCATCCTCCTAAAAAGAGGATGCTTCTGTGTAGCGTGGGCGCTAAGCGAGACCACGTTACCGTGAAAAGGGTCCGCTGATTTAACCCCGGCGGACCTTGTGGGGAAATTGTGGGGCCGTGCAGGTCCCATCAGGGTTGATCCGTGCTTTGATAAGCACACAATTTTCGCTCTTAACCAGAGCACCGATAGCGCATGGATGGCTATGTCAACCGACGAACCTACACCACTCAGTCCGGATGACCACAAAGACCGTCCTATGGCAGCGCCGACGACTACGTCCCCGTCGTGTAACGGCGACAAAGGCGATCTCCTGCGGCCTCCAGTGCCGCTATTTGCGGCCGATGGCGCCATACTCGCGACCACAAACGACACGGAAATGCGTGGCGAATTCGATGATGAAGACTCGGTGAGTCTGGGTGAGCCTCTGGAAGCCGAGGAGGACGAGCGGCGTGAAAGCGCCGACTCGGTTACTGGTGTCGATACGCGCGAAGGCGCGAGTGATGCGATGGTTGTTGACGCGTCGAGCAGCTCGGCGCGTGGGGGAGATGACCCACAAGTAAAGGAATCGCGTGGAAACGCGGGACTGCACGGAGACAACACACGCGCGAAGTTGATGCGTGAAAACGCAAGGCTGCGCGCGGAGACGGAAACTCTGAACGTTGCAAACAAGGTTGCAGAACAGATGCACGAGATATTAACGGCTGAACTCACGGTACTCAAGAAGGAGAAATCCGGATTGGAGCAGCAGGTGGGAAAGCTCATGGAAAGAGTGAATGAACTCGCCACGAAGCTGAATGAGTCGCGCCGCGACTTAACCGTCTGCCGCCGCAAATTCGACGCCGAATACGAGCTCGTAGAAGACCTTCAGCAGTGACTGGAGCAATACGAGTTGGACGAGGCCGCAAACAGCGGCGGGAAAAGGAGACGTGCAGGCACTAATCCAGCCCCACGCATCCGACCATCCGTGCCCACGGACGACGTGGAGATGGGAGAGATTAGTGAGCACCGTGCCGACGTTAACCCGTCGATTGTCACTAAACTCCCACTAGAGCAGTCGCCATCGCAGCGCCCGAAATCGCAGGCGGCATCTAGCGGTGCTCGCGAGCGTGAAGTCAGTAACCCGGCAGCGCGCACTATGGAGCGCCCGGGTCGACCCAGAATTACGATGTCAGTACCACCTCCGGCGCGTCCTGCTAATAACATCGACGCACGTGGATTCCCGCTGGACGTGGACACCTGGCGGTATATGCGCTCAATGATCCTGACTGGTCATTTCTTCGTGTATGCTCACCGCCTTCTCTATATGTGGACGTACCTGCGTGCAATCCCGGAGGCCGAGCGTACCGCCGTACAGTCTGTCGCGGTAGCCGAGTACTTGATGCCAGATTGGCAGTGCGACTCGCTCGCACAAGTGGATCCGAAGAAAGTTGCCGAAAAGGCAACGGAGTTGAAAGCGCTAATGCGCGATAAAATGGATTACAACCCCGAGCTGCTAGCGCAGCTTATCCAGTTCCAGGAATGGTCTCAGATTACAGGCTGCCCGTTCTCGGATGACTCCTGGACGGTCAACATGAGACTGGTTCGTAGGCTGTCGTTATTCGACTCGGTCACAATGGGGAACCGCAGCGACCGCTCTGATGCTCGTCGGATGGCACGAGCACCGCTTGAAAAAGCGATATTGGAGGTGTTCTGCACTCCACAGCTGTACAAGAACACGCTCACTAAGATGCAGCTAACACCTGCGACGACCTTCGCCCCCGGACATTGGCCGGAAGATCAACTGCAGCCTATGTCAGTGGAAGTCGTGACCCGACGATTTGCCTTGATGGGTATTTCTACTGCTCTCATCGATGATGCGTTCGCATTCGGGCAACGGTGGGCCCACGATTGGCTTAATAAGCCGGTCGTGCCCGTCGGATGGGTGGCCAACGAGTTGATGGCACTCACAATGGCCTCGGACGGCGTTAACCCGCCGCCGGGATTCTTCCATTCGTCCAAGGACTTTTACCCGCGATCACCAGAGCTACCGTGGGGTTCTGCCGCGGATCACATCATCCACTGCCATGTGTCGGACTGGCAGCACCCAGAAATGAAGGGACTCCGCCGCCCGGAGGGATCCCATATCCAGATGATAATCAATCGTGGATTGCACCGGCCCCCGCCACCTAACCAGCGTCGCGTGGAAAGTGCAAACCCGTTCCGAGCGGCGGTGCAACGGACGCTTCATTCGGGGACGCGCGGTGGACAACGGGCACGAACCAAACGGAATCCACCACCGTCGGCCGGGCCTCCAGGTCCTACGGCGCTAACCCCAGCCACTCCCCTCGCGGTTCACCAACCGCCGCCCATTGCGATTTCGAGTACGCCCGCAGCGGAATCTTCACCATCAAATAAACCATCATCCGCTGCCGACAACTCCAGGGCTATTCCATCCGGGCTACCGCCGTCCGTCCCTCCACCGTCCAAACCGTTATTCCAATCCGCATCCACTAGCCTATCTGCACCATCCCCGTATTCGGTGCTCCCCGCCGCATTCCCAGCGCAGGTGCAATTCATTGAACCGCACCCGCAATCATGGGCAGCCAGTGACGGAGACTTACAGAGCTGTGAAGAGGCACTGCGTGCAGCGGGATTTGGTGACGTTCTTGACCAGCCTCCAACGACGGTCGATACCATGGATCTCGAAGTCTGAAACGCGCGAAAGCGCGCAATGTACATTATTTCTTGATTTTTGGTGGAGCACGGACTCCTAGCTCACGGACATTTGGTCCTAGTTCCCATATATTAATGTCATTAACTATTGACTTCTTGCTATCCACATTGTGCCCTTTGAGACCTTGACAAGGTCTTGAGCGGGAGAGTGTTAGGACCGGGGCTTAGTCAGCCACGGTCTCGGATCGATATCTTGGTAAGCGTCCCAATTGGGAACGCTGTACTTATTATTTAGTATTAGGTCCAGCCGGTACTGGACCTAGTATAAATACATAGAATACATTAGTAAATAGGGGACGCACCCTTTACCCTTGTACCTACACTACGATACAATACATCTCCCTCCGTGGAGACGTGCTGGCTTATCTTGGTCTACAAGAGTACTCGGAACGCGTCTTAACAACACCATAGACATGAAATCACAAGGCTGTCTATGATAGACAGGTGGGGTTTTTTCCATAGACATGAATAGACGCCTGCCGGTCTATATAGTCTATATAACTACATAGACACGATAGCCAGCATAGTTTTAAACAGTTCCAATACCAGTACTCAGAAGACAAAGAAGAAGGAATAAACCATTGTATCCATAGATGAAGTAATAAGTGAACAAGGTATGGATACAACATGAACGCTAGCGCGAATCCAGAATTCTAAATATGAGCGGAGATCATGGAGGGACCACGAGAAGTGAATTTGGTACTGGAAGCTTGCGGAGGGACTCCAGGTACGTTCGCGCGAGAGAGCATACGTGATGCAAAAAAATTGCGGCAGCTTGCCGTTGCGACAACTTGAAAGTGTTAGATTACTTGCGACAGCTTGAATGGTCTTAAAACAGAATAAAATTGAATCTTCTTGACTGGGGTCCCCACGGCAGAAACTTGAAGTTGATGCATCTTGAAAGACTTGAGTCTTGCGACCGACAAGGATTTGATCGCCGGAACAACCGCAGTGCAGTACGAACGGAAAGAGTCGAGCACAAAGCATCAGACGAGCACGGAGATTACAGGCAAAGTGATGATTGGCTAAATTTTGATATTGGTGATTTGAGAAATTCCCTCTGAAGACGACAGCGAGCCGCCTCTGCGACGGGTCCCGGTCTTGAGCTGGAGGCACGAGTATGAGTCGTGAGGATGAGTCGCAGAATCGGTGCTCGCTTCAATAAGCGACTCTGACTTGTGCGTTGGCCGCGCGACACCGAGATTTGGCTCAAACCGAAGTGCGCCGGTGCCGGGAGGTCCGTTGAAAATGTTGTTCAAGTGTTTAAATTTTGCTCACAGAATGGGCATTCCAATTTCTCCTCGGTAGCGGGATTGTTCACTCGGCTTCCGTACGTTCAGCGTAGCAGTCAGAAAGATATTCAGGACAGCTCTCTCAACTTGGTCCATACTTCAGAAAATGTAGGTCATAGTCGGGGGAAATTTAAGGAAGCGAGGTGTCAGATTTAAACACTTCCTAATTAGGAACAGCATGAGCAAAGTATTCGATTTATACAGTGTCCGACTGTGTATTTCACACAGTTGGGGAGTGGGTGCAATATACACAGCTTGTGAATTGTTCATTCCATACAGTTGGAGGGATGTTTGAACAATATGGTCCGAGTTGAAGTGTATAAATTGAACAGTTGGCAAGTGTTCCCAATCCCCAGTCCTGCCTGAAGTGCTGGGATCATACACTTCGTTGGGTGATTAAATTTGAACAAACTATGTGGTGACTATGTAGTGACTATGTAGAGATTTAAGGGAAATTTAGCAAAAATTTAAGGACGGTTTGTGACGAAAACACTAAGCACTTGTACCCATTTGACAATTAAAGTCAACATTGAGTACCACGAGGCCATCCAGCCTCTTACGTGCTTCAAAGCAATATTTCAAGGCTTATATGTTGATTTTTTTTTACCACAGGCTCAATCTACAGATGTGTGATTATTACAGGTTGGACTGTTCAAATAAAACAGTTGACACCTGTTCACCAACTGTTCACACTAAACAGCTGAGCCGTAACTGTGCGGAAAATGCAGTTGGCCCAACTGTCGTCATCACACTGCGGCCGCGAACTGTTAGATTTAAAACAACCATAGACTATGAGAGTTCAAGCAACAGTTATATAACCCACCATAGACCCTCATAGACCCTCATAAACTGTGTGCAAAATGGAAAGAGCATGATAGACCATGATAGACACTCATAATACTCACCTACACTTCATAGCATTTCAGATTTTCCTGATGGAGATGGTTCCCAGTGGCAGAGAATCCAAGCCTGGTATCCCCTAGGGAGGCAGAGGATACTGTTCAAACTCTGTCGCACCGATCGTGATTCCAGCAGTCGTGCTTATATTCTACACAACGAGCTGTTGCGCAGTATTGATCATTCTCGGCCGATTTAGTCAAGCATCCCCCTTTATCCATCGTGCGCACGGCCCGAGAGCCTTGCGCGACGCCGCGTCCGTTCGCGAAACTCTTCACGCCGGGGCGCTACACGCATCTGCGCTTTACCGGAAGGTTTCTCATTTTAAATCGTTCCGATTCCCCTCACCTCACTCACTCCGACTGGGATATTCCTCGTCCGATCCACCGTTGACACTGAACTCGCGTAACACCCTTGGATAATTTTGGATTCTGATTCTCGCCGGTGGGCAATTAATATTGCAGCGAGCACTGATATTGCGAAACTCTCGCGCCGGTCGACGGCAAAATCTAGATCCGCGGGTCTGAATTGCGCGTAATCCCAACAAGACTCCTGCACTAGTCTCATGTTGACGTCTCGTCGATTGTTTTCTCCTCTGATTTTCTTGGGCAAGGCTAAATAAACTTGGGCAGGCTCACCGTGACATGGTTCTTACGATACCGCGCGGCAGGTCTCGCCCGCGGCTCAAAGAGAAGAGAAAGAATGAGAAAGAAAACCTACCGGCTGCGCAGACTCCTTGAGCTCCTTCTTGCTTCTGCTCCCACTGTCGGCATTGCGAAATCCGTCTTTACTTGTGGAGCTCGAGATCTTCAGATATCCGGAACGAAGGAACGACACGATGCCGAGCAGGCATGTCAGAGGCTTGCGAGATCGAGCGATTCCGGACGAGGAAAAGACGAGCAGAAGATTCTGAAGAATTGGAGACGCGGATTAATCCCGGCATATGTGGTAGTGCGCAAGCGCTCTAAGCGCCTATCTCCCACTACAAGTTCCCAAGGAATGAACTACTTGTTTGATCTACCCGGCGGCTTTCGTCCAATCCGCGGGCTTTCATATTGCTACAAGCTTGCCACAATAACGGTCTACACGAAACTCCTCTTGAGCTCCTCGACCAACGAGCGCTCGAGCACTGACCACATTTGAGTGGCTCCTCCGGACTGTAAACTCTCAACAGCCACGCATTTCTGTACATGCTCTTCATCTTATACCGCTCTAAACTTTCTGGCGGCAGCCAAAGCCATGGTTTCCTGCCAACCTGCGTGCTGGATTCTTCCGGTTCTCCCTCACGCCCATCGAAAGCTTGTTCACTATCGCGACGTCGAGTCAGTTGTCTTTCCTTGACTTCGACAAATCTATTCAAGCTCGAAGCCCCTTCGCCTCTGGCTCTTTCCATGGAAGTGGGTACTGCAAATTTATCCTTGAGCTCTATGTAAATTTAAACTTTAGTGCTCTAGCCTCCCGGATCTTGCCTCACCTGGTCCACTCCAAAATGACGCAGCTGCTGCCGGATTCAGCCGCGCTCCGATTGTGTCGGCATGATATCGCCCGTCTCTGGCTGTGAATTACAGAGGATTCCCGCGAGACAAATAAAGACATTCCCATCCCGTATGAAACACCGCGTATACTATCTAGTGCTGGGCGGGTCCGGTCCAAAGATCGGTTCGAACGTGAACCGGACCGGACCGAACGCCAGGTTCAGGTTCAAGGTTCGGGAATTTTCTGCCTTGAACCGAACGCCGGGTTCAGCGTTCACGCCGCCAGGGGGCGTTCGAACCCCGAACCGAACTCGAACCTGAAAAATCCCACAAGATGGGATTCCCTGCGAGTTTATGGGGTGAGATTTGGAGTCAGACCCCTTCTAGCCTTGACCTAATTTGTTACAGCCATCTGTCTATGCCCTGGGTGCAAATTCGGACGTCATCTGGATGTCAGAACGATGAGTCACCACATGTGACACTCTGTCCTGCACGCTCGCTTACCGTAAATGTCGCTAGTTGACCATCGGCACTCTTATGTGCAATTTTGAGATGACTGTATCACCTTTGGATCAGATTGGTATGCTTTTTGAGGTCCCTACTTGAGGTTCTTTCTCCGAAAAAATGCAACTTTTGACAGGTTCGAACGCGTTCGAACGCTGAACTGAACCTGAACGCAGGTTCAGGTTCGGCGTTCTAGGTTCACTTGAACCGAACGCGAGGTTCAGGTTCAGCGTTCGGGGAAAATGGCCCCGAACCTGAACCGAACCGAACCTGCCCAGCACTAATACTATCTCCGGCACACTCGCGAGTATCTAGCCTTCTTCATCGAGGATACGCTGAAGTGTCAACCCTTGCGTTATTTGTTTCATGCAATTCTGGCCGCGCAAGATGCTTCGCAAGCGCTGGATCTGGACTCAAGCTTTCCTGCGAACATCGCACGTCCATATAGCTAGCGCTCGTGGCCTTAAACTTGTTTTCTTTCAAGCTCTCATGAATTTAACATCGGTCTTCAACATGGCGTGTTATCAACCGCGTACCCATTCAGCTCTCCATCACACTCAGAAAACGACGAATCGGGTATATTACGGGCGCGCGGCGAAGCGTCCAGTGACCCCCAACACTAGTGAGGATGTTCTTCCGAATTTTACATGAATGATTCCAACCCCGAACAGTTCGACGGGTCGCACATTCATGCCGCAGTCCAGGGCCCCACTTGTTTGTGCTGTGTGCTGTGCGGTGACTCATGGAGTTTTACTTCCAGTCCGATTCCGATGTGCTCGGTGCAATTCAGACGCGAGATCAAGAGTCAAGACGCGTGCATTTCTGCTGGACAAGAACCCTGGGCAGTTATCTTTCCATTTAATTAATAACTGAGGTAGCCCGCTGCGCGGCAATGCCCGCTATCTATCTCCAGCAGCTCGAGAAGTACAAAACATACTTAGAGCTTTGACACTTTATTTGATACCGGGGCACTTCCGAAGTACCGCACAGGCTGTTGAATTGGCCTCTCCCATTTTTATTGTTTCAATCTGTGCTGCTCCATTAGAGGAATACCATATAATATGCTGCCGCGCCACTCGTCGCCGACCTTCGGTCGCTCCTCGTGGCCCGGGGAGAAGATCGACAACTTCAATTTTATTTACCAGCTGAACAAAAATGCTGCACATTTGAATAACACTTTACATCCTCAACTGTGAAATCGCTGTTGTCCCTTATCAAATAAACCGCTGCGCCACCCGTCTCGGTGTATAGCTTGAGGATCCCAACCTAAACCCTGGATGATCCCTCGAGCCTTACGGGTGTTTCATTCAATGTCGGCTGCACTACCAGGTGGAAACCGGTTCAGAATTCTGTCAATAACATTGGAGAATACACCGACAAGTTGCACCACTCGTCACCGAGTCTCCTTCGCTCCTCACGGCACGACGGTGATTGCGTAAGAAAACTATATTGGAGCGCAAAAACTGCGGAAAGAGAAGTACACCAATCATCACCGACCATCGGTTGCGCACATAAAGAGTCTCACCGTTCATGTGCATTTACAGCGGCCACAAAGCATCGAGAGCCCAGGCTATTACAAGCTAACAGGTAAAGAAGATCTTGGGACCAAAATTGCAGGCAGACCACGAAGAGACCCAGGATAATTCACCGCGATTCGATGGAGTAAATACTATGTGCCTTCTTCTATACCGCCGGATGGGGTGCTGTGGTGGTGATCGTCCGTAAACTTCAGGTACCCCAGCTGACGTGTCTGTTCAACTCCGGGTCAGGTGAAAAAAATCGGCTCAAGATCTCAATATTCTACAATTGCGAAGTCAGGAAAGTGCGTGAATCCTTGTTAGGTGGAATAGGAGGTGTAATGAGAGTCAAGGAATTTGTGAAGAAAAGGACAAGTTGAACAGCATTAGAGGACTGTAGAAGACTCGCCTGTCCCGTCCGAATACATAATTGATTCCCCATCTCACGGCTGTTGAACGCATCGGGCTCTGCAGAGTGCGTGCTCGCATTAAGTTGGATGGGAATATTTTTGACTGATACCAGAGCTGTCTTTGTCGCAACTCGCAGAGTCAGTTTACAGATTGTAAAGCCCAGATACCAAAGTATTCAGGAATATTGTCATGGAAGTTCCGGTTGCCTTTCATTGAGGTCGACGAGAAGACTACGCTAGACAGTAGGACTCCGTCGGCAGAAAGACACATCGGCGAGCAGACAGGAGGACGCAGGTGAAGGGGTCATCAAGCAATCAGACCAAATGTGGATTCATGAAACACGAACGGTTAAGACAGCGTCATTCTACGTCATAGTTCGCTCCTTATAAGGAAATTCTCGTCCCATAAAAGGAAAACCGAAAACTCGCCTTCGATCAGTTTTTCGGACCAGGTACAAAAAAACACCATGAGATAGCGGCGCCTGAGGAAACATGTAAAAAATGGGCTCACCAGGAACAAAGGTTCAACGGACAGAGGGATCAGGTGAAAGAGACGCACCGGAGAACGAGGATCCGGGGAATTAAATCAGATCAGAAAACACGCAACGTGCACGGGGGAACGGAGAGGCACGTACCTGAGGTGGGTGACTGAGATAAACAGGCGACAGTAAGGGGCTGAAACGAGTCAGTACCGAACCCCAATCAAAAAGCGAGCCGTACAAGTGAGAGTTCATGCTTCAGCGTAGCCAGAAGGAGCTGGAGCGGGCGGCCACCGGCCAGCCTGCACCTCGACTGAAATGAGGAGGGAACAATACATGTCAGAGGTGAAAATTTCTGATAAGGCACACCTGAGTGGGCGCCGGTGACAAAAGGGGATACAGCTGAGGGAAGCGGGGAGAAGGGGAAAGTCAGAAACATTCGGGGTTGAAAGGCAAGGTGGGCGAAATACAAATAGGAGGCGTCCAAGAGCTTGGCGGGACGAATACTGGCACTATAAAACAGGTCAGCGATGAGTTTATAAAGCGACGTCACGTTCTACCAGGGGGGAGACGAAGCCGGCAAATCTGATAAAAGTTAAATACGAGGAGCTGACACGAGGAAAATAAAGCAAAAGTGTCGGGACACGGACTCCTGAGTTGTTAAGACTGTCCCGGAAGAAAGCGTACCAATCCAGCCAAAGAATAGTGGCGTCGGAAGGAGGAACAACCAAACAGAGTAGGGTAAAAGGAAACGGGCCATAGGTGCCAGCCGAAACAGTGAACAAAAACACAGATTGACGAGCGAGGGGTAACCTGGATGCGATGGCCGAGCTTATAGAGGTCCGATGAGAGGACGAGAAACCCGAAGAGACAGGGACGCCTTGCAGCAGGAGGGACATGATAGAGGAAGGTGAGCGCTGGCATGAGGGGAGGGCAGATATATATATAATTGAAGTGCGAGGTACCGGACGGGCGACATTAAGGAGGACGTGGAGGAGGTGATGGACGTACAGGAGTGACGGCAATTAAACCATGTAAGGGAATCGGATCGCCTTTTATGGGTCTACAAACAAACAAAAAGAAAGAGATGCAAGCAAAAGAACAAACATTTTGCAAACGCCCGCCAAAACTTTTTCATAATGGTTTTTGGAGCGTCCTGATCACAAAAACCCACTATAAGATAGCGGGAATATTGTGTCCGCGCTGTACATACAGGGTCATGCATAAAGAGACTCGACGCCGAGACACTCTCAGCGACACAGATGCTTCACCGTTCGGCTCCCGAGGAGCTGTCGCGAACTATCCAAATTCCACAATGGGTCGCAGACATCCGTGCAATATCTGGTAAATCGTGCACCCCTTTTTGCATCCTGCTCCCCGCATTGATTTCCAGCCAGCGCGGGGGTATGATAAAGTTCGATGTTGGTTCCAGGTAGGATCCACTGCCAGTAGAGCAGCTGTAGACGGGCGCCTGGAAGGCAAAAGGCGCGACGGATTGATTCCGGATCTATGTGGCGGTGCACACGTGGCCGTTGCTCTCAACCACCACAATCCAACTTCTCGAGGCTCCAAATTGCTCTACGGTGCCGGGATTTGTTGTTTGGATGGTAACACTGATTCTGTCGCAATCCTGGCGGTCAAAAATGTCCCTGGGACCTGGCACCTTCAAGCCGGTTCGCAAAACCTTGTCTTCAGAAACACTCCAGGCTGGCAACCAACATCTACCAACATTCGTAAATGATGACCTTATTTTTCCATGTTTTCGGATGCAACGCAATGAGACCAGGTCGGCCGATGGTATTCAAGGACTGTAATTTCCACTACCTCATACTTCAAGGACCTAAGCCTGTCAGCATCTTTTGGGTCACGGCACACCAACCACGTTCTCCATCAGCCACTCCAGAACAATGTCCACCGGTGTATGAGAAGATTAGCACATCGCCTTCTTTCAATCTCAGGACCCTTGTCACTCCCTCAAACGTTATGCAGGCTATGCGGGTATTCGGCATCAAAAATGAATCTCACCGTTTTCCTCTCTTCGTCCATTTCGGCCCCAGGCTATGACTACTTGTGAAGTTACAGCAGAAGTTTACATCTACCGCATCCAGTGTGGTGCAATCTATGCTACATATGCCACAGCTGTTATCTCCGAATCCTCTCGGCGCTGTAAGTTATTTTTGCTCGATAATTCATAGGTATATATCGGATTGGTGCTCCACGACTGATTTTCCCGTGGTAATAAACACTACAATCATGCATTGATGGACACTTGGAGCCTAGCATATCGTCCCCTGGTCCCCCTTGGACGGAAATGCATTCTTGCGCACATTCGAACACTGCTGGATTTAATTAATATTGAAACCCGCTCGGGCATCTCGGGGATCTTCAACCGTGACTCGTGCAAGACTGATATTGTTCTGTATGAAGGGATCGAGGGTATAGGGACCGTGTTCCATTCGATTTGCAGCATGCTGTGGTTGGAATCCATCAAGTGCACTGCCCCGAAACCTGTCCATCAGGTGTGATTTGCTTATGGGAGGTGACAAGGGCAACAGTGCAACTGCTGGTGTGTGTGAGACTTCGTTGCCTGGGGGACCGAACTGTGTACCCGGCATCTTGGGGTGGTCGTGCAAAAATTATCCGAATTGTTCCGCCATATAATGTTTCTGGGAGCTTCTTATCTGCACCCTCTCAAGGGCCTTCATCTTTTCCCTCTCCTTTGTTTCTTTTAGAACACCGAACAAGTACAATCAGAGGCAGCTTGAATTGTATCCCACAGCTGTTGTCACGCTGTGCAAGTATTTTTGGTCGATATCAGATTCTCCCGAAGACTCTGACATGTCAAGTGACTACCATCTCCTTCTCCAAGCGCCTTCCAAGCGGCCAAACAAAACACAGCTTGACAGCTCTTGCTTTCTCCCACCATGGCCGAAGTACTGGGGACCGTCGCCAGTGCCATCCAGCTCGTTGACACGGCACTCAAGGCTCGCGAATACATCAAAGACTTCTATAATGCACCCACCGAGCAGCGCAAGCTCTTTACAGGGCTGGATGATCTCAAGCCACTGCTCACGGAGCTGCAGAAGCGTGTTGCAGCTAGCCCGTCGACAAATGTGCTCCAGCATATGGCAGCCCCATTGGGCAGATTCAAGGCAACGATGGACAAGTTTACGGCAAAATTTGAACTTCCAGACGGCCCGTTGTCGAAATTATCGAAGCAGCTGTCATGGACTCTGTGGAACAAGAAGGAGGCAAAGAAGTACTGTACCAATCTGTATGACTGAAACGTAACGCGTAACGCTGCCCTCGTTTCGTTTCAAAATTTGGTCCCACCGAGCAGCGCAAGCTCTTTACAGGGCTGGATGATCTCAAGCCACTGCTCACGGAGCTGCAGAAGCGTGTTGCAGCTAGCCCGTCGATGACCGCACTCCAGCATATGGAAGTCCCATTGGCCCGATTCAAGGTGATGATGGATAGGTTTACAGCAAAATTTGAGCTTCCAGACAGCCCGTTGTCAAAACTATCAAAGCAGCTGTCATGGACTCTGTGGAACAAGAAGGAGGCAAATGAGTACTTGCAAGAATTTGAATCAATGAAGACTCTGCTTAATACATGGCTGACACTGGGAATTTGGTGCGTGCCATAGGGAATATCATGAAGGTGTTAAATGGACTATATGCAGGGATGCCGGAGAGAAGCACGACCAAGAACACAAGAAAGACCACAATGGTGAGTGGAATAAATTGCTGCCACTCCTGTACCTAATACTCATATCTCTCTTGCTAGCCATTCTGGCTACTGTCATTGAACAGGGTCGGACACAGCAAGAACATGACAAAGGTCAGTTCATAATCTTCTCTAGTAGGTTATCCTCTCCCTAATACTTACTTACATCTCTTGCTAGCCATTCTGGCTACTGTCACTGAACAGAGTCGCACACAGCAAGAACAGGGCAAAGGTCAGTTCACAATCTTGTCCAATGGTTTATTGTTCATCAAACATACTGCAGCTGCCGAAGAGAAAGAGATCCTTGACTGGATAACATCTCTTAATTTTTTCCAGCGACAGGCCGATGTCTTCCGGGCTTGGCAACCAGGAACCGGTGAATGGCTGCTTTCGGATGCAATATTCAAGAACTGGATATTAGGATCCGGAGGAGTACTGTGGTGTCGAGGAATACGTACGTTATCACGCACTCCCTCAGCCACAGCTCTAAATTCTGGGGAGAGTAGCTGGGGCTGGAAAGACTGTTCTTGCGTGAGTCTGGGCTTCTCATTTCTGACATTGTGCTAAGCACCCAATAGGTCAGTGGTGATAAATCACCTCCAGGCTCAATTTCAGAAGAGTGACACTGCAGTGGCATGCATCTACCTGAACCACAAAGAAAGGGAGTTGCAGACTCCAGAGAATCTTCTTGCCAGTGTCTGGAAACAGCTGATTGTGGACAGACCACTCCCCCCAGCTGCGCATGATCTGTACAAGCATCATCATCTGCGAGATACTAGGCCTTCACTAACTGAAGTATTTGACATACTTCAATCTGCTGTGGCCCAACACTCAAAAGTGTATATTATTGTCGATGCCCTGGATGAGTATCCAGAGGAACAGCGTAATATCTTGCTTGAACATTTATCCATGCTGCTGGGGCCCATCACTAGTCTGATGCTGACTTCAAGACCTCATGTTACTCTGGATGATCTGTTCCCAGATATGTCAGGCCTAGAGATAAGTGCAACAGAAGATAATATCCGGCGATATGTAGATAAGCAAATTCAGAAATCCCCAAGATTGTCCAAGCATGTCCAAACTAGGCCAGAGTTGCATGATGAAATCAAGTCTAAAATTTCCAGCAATGCAGATGGAATGTAAGTATTATAAAAGATCAAGGCTGTGATTATAACAATAACTTCTCTGCGCAGGTTTTTGCTTGCCAAACTTCACACAGAATCCCTTGCAGCAAAGAACACAGTCAAGGCAGTTCGGGAAGCTCTTCAACATCTACCACAGAATTTAAACCACACATATGAGGAGGCAATGAACAGAATCAAGAACCAGAATGAGGAAGACAGACAATTAGCTCTCCAAGCCCTCACATGGGTTGCCTATGCCAAACGGCCCCTCTCTGTGGCAGAGCTTCGGGAAGCCTTGGCTATTGAACCAGATGCAACGACCTTGGATGCGGATAACCTCCTGGACATCAGTATTGTTTTATCAGTCTGTGCAGGGTTGATTATTGTTGATGAAGCAATGTCTGTGGTCCAGCTTATCCATTTTACAACACAGGGCTACTTTGATAGTATTCAACGGATCCAATTTCCAGACGCTCATACAACCATTGCTTCACAATGCCTTGCATACCTTTCCTTTGATGAGTTCTCCAAACTTGATAGAGAATATATGTTTGACAAGGGGGTGGAAGCACACCCACTTGTGCGATACAGCCAACACTTACTTCTCCATGCTGCTGAAGCATCCAGACAGCTAGATCTTCAACCAAGCCTAACATCCTTCCTTGAAAAAGCCTATTCTTGGAAACATATCTGGTACAGCCGTCGTCTCTACGAGCGGCCACCCCCCTGGGACTATTATGTCGGAGACTGGCCCCTGACACCATCCCTTCTGTGGCTCTCAGCTGCCTCCAACCTAATGCAGATAGCCACTTACTTGTTAGGTCAACCAGGAGATTATGACACCAGCATTGACTCTGCTTTGTCTGTTGCAGTCTTTTATGGTTACATTGAGATGACTCAGCTGCTCATAAAGAAGTATGGTGCCAATGTGAACTGCCAGGGAGGCTTTTATGGAACTGCACTCCAGGCTGCCTCACATCAGGGACATGAGTTGGTTGCTCAATTCCTCATTGAGAAGGGAGCAGACGTGAATGCTGTGGGTGGCCACTATGGACCTGCCCTTCAGGCTGCATCTGAAGGGGGACATGAGTCAGTTGCTCAATTCCTCATTGAGAAGGGAGCAGATGTGAATGCTCAGGGAGGCTACTATGGAACTGCACTTCAGGCTGCATCTTTACGGGGACATGAGTCGATTAGTCAATTCCTCATTGAGAAGGGAGCAGATGTGAATGCCGAGGGAGGCAACTATGGAACTGCCCTTCAGGCGGCATCTGAAGGGGGACATGAGTCGGTTGCTCAATTCCTCATTGAGAAGGAAGCAGATGTGAATGCTGTGGGTGGCTTCTTTGGAACTGCCCTTCAGGCGGCATCTGAAGGGGGACATGAGTCGGTTGCTCAATTCCTCATTGAGAAGGAAGCAGATGTGAATGCTGTGGGTGGCTTCTTTGGAACTGCACTCCAGGCTGCATCCTGTGGGGGACACGAGTCAGTTGCTCGGTTCCTCATTGAGAAGGGAGCAGACGTGAATGCTGTGGGAGGCCCCTATGGAACTGCACTCCGGGCTGCATCCTGTGGGGGACACGAGTCGGTTGCTCAATTCCTCATTGAGAAGGGAGCAGATGTGAATGCTCAGGGAGGGGATTATGGAACTGCACTCCAGGCTGCATCTGAAGAGGGCCATGAGTTGGTTGCTCGATTCCTCATTGAGAAGGGAGCAGATGTGAATGCTGTGGGAGGATACTATGGAACTGCACTCCACACTGCATCCTATTGGGGACATGAGTCAATTGCTCGATTCCTCATTGAGATGGGAGCAGATGTGAATGCCCAGGGAGGCAAGTATGGAACTGCACTCCAGGCTGCATGTGTATGTGCATGGGGACAGGAGCGAGCAGAGCCAGTGGTTCAATTTCTCATTGAGATGGGAGCAGATGTAAATGCCCAGGGAGGCAAGTATGGGACAGCACTGCAGGCTGCATCCCGTTGGGGATACAAGACAGTTGCTCACCTCCTCATTGAAAATGGGGCTCACCTCAACCAAACTGCTAGAGACACCACTGCACTGTGGGTGGCATCGGCCAAAGGATACGAGGATATAGTTCAACTCCTCATTGAAAGCAGAGCCAACCTTGATATACAAGGGTACTATGGCACTGCATTGCAGGCAGCCTCAGTCTGGGGACGGACATCGGTGGTCAGACTCCTTATTGAGAATGGGGCACATCATGTATCCCTGCCAGAACGTCCGAGATCAGTATGTGTTTATCATTCTTTTTATTATTAGATTACTCACGGAAATAACAGGCGGCCGGGTATATCCAGAGACAACGGAGACAAGAGATTTATGATGGAGGTTTGACTGTCAATTACACTTGTTGAGTACTTATTATGGTTGAGTCACTTGTCCGAGTTACTAGTCTGTACATATATGGAATCTATATCTTTTTGTTCCAACATCTCACTCAGCTAGAAGAATGGAGCTCGACATGAAGGATTTGCGTAAACAAGATGGCAGAATTCTCCCCTTATCTCGTGTAGGCAGACTATTTTGAGTTGAGGGCGAGAAATAGCAGCACCGAGTCAATTGAGACGAGGTCCGAGAAATGCTGCATGGCCTCGGATACTGAATAAAAAATAGTCCAGAAATCTACATGGAGATCTAGTAGAGCAATATTGTTGCATCACGTGGTTCAACACAATGAAATAGTCCTTAGACTCGCTGTCTTGAGTATCCATCGCGGGGAGTTGACGCTTTCAAGTTTTCTTGGAACACATTATCCGTGAATTGCTAACGGTCATAATAATTTGGGCATAAACTCATTGTTCAAGGACAAAGAAATCCGCGTTAGCCATCAAGTTCACTATTATTTGTACCGGCGTACAATATTGATATACTTCCTGAAGGACATGTGGCGCTTGGAGTTTATGGTTTTTACATGCAGCCGGAGAGGATTCGGAGCTTTTGCACGACGCGGTGAGTTGCGAGAAAAGCAGGGGGGCGAACATCGACCAGAACTTCAACATTAAGTCGAGTCGAACTAGACGTCGAGTGGAATACTGTATGGTTAGCACTCGTACACCTGGAATTAAAAAAGTCTTCAATTATAAGCCTCGAAGGGGTGTGGGCGAAGCAACCTGGCTCATGATACATTCCGCTCCCTAGAAGCCGAGTGAGCTCGGTTTCAGGAATTTGATGAGGATTCGTGTAGAAGGTCTCAAGTCGAGATGAGGAATGAAGCTCGGAGATTGTCGTGTTCGTGGCCGCCAGCTTCTCCAAGAAAAACAAGCGGCCGACGCCAATAGGCGCGCGATGCAACAAAGGCGCAGGATCTACACTTGGGTTGCACTTCGGACGTTTATAATAAACGAAAAATCAAAAGCTCTACGTCATTGGCAATGGGAGCCGAACCATGCGCGTACAAGACCGATAATATCAACAGCCGATAGGATGAACTCTGATGAAAACATTGCGTGCCCGAAGTAGGATAAGGACAACAAAACGTTGACGCGGGTCAAGATTCGGGGAGCCATCATCGCTCGAGCCTCATGGCAATGAGCTCGACACCTTGCTGGAAATTCTATACGAGGAATGCGGGGGAGAACATTATATTGAATCCGGTGCGGATGTGCACAGGGTAAGCAAAAACGTTCCAGTAGGGTAGGGGAGGAAAGTAAAGACTAAAGCCAATCGGCAAGTCAAGGGCACTCTCCACGGAGCACGAGCTGCAGCCGCGCGGTTGTCGCCACGTCGCGTCGCGCCCCCTACTACACCCGCCCGTGCCAAAACACCACTGCGCTCCTGGCGTGCGGGAGGTAATGCATGAGGGGAGACCAGGAGGCGCTGTCGCTCGTAGAGCGAGCCGACAGCACATCCACCACGCCACACCCTCAACAGAGCTGGTGGCTCGGGCGACTCGCCACACGCGCAAGGGAGCTCGTGGACAGGGACCCCGCGCGTCTTGTCCCCTCATCCCGCCCCGCACTGACATCCGCGCTCCTCGACAGCGATCTGCACGCCTGAAGCGCTGCGGAGCGCGGATCATCAGCGCTCCCGCAGCGTGCCCTCCCCGCCGCACTCAGGTCGCATACCGCTCGCGCAGCACCACCATCGCCGCGCTTCCGTGCTCCTTGCTGGGGGCGTAGCGGGCGCTCACGGAGCACATGCGCACATTCGCCGTGCTCTAGGTGATGAAGTTTGGATATTTTTAGAAGATTAAATTGAATGAATTTCTACGACAAAAGTTCGAGTATTTATACTCTACAGAAAAATATTCTAGCAAGTTCTACTCCAGGATGAATAAGAGAGTTTGTAAGAAATGTGGAGCAGAATGTTCGAGTGCCTTCGGGCGCCTCGGCGCATCAAGTCGGGCTTAATAAGCACCTCGGTGATGGCTCGGCGTTTGTCAACTTCAACACTAGGCTCTCCCCATCCGTACGCGCGCGACCCGCATCCTCCGCCAGCTGCGCGTGCTCGGACGGCATCACCTCCACCCGCGCTGCGCTGCTCGCCCACAGCGCCAGCGGGTGCACGAGCGAGGACTCCACCCACACCCACCGCACATCGCCCGCCATACTGCCTCCTCCGCCCGCGCCGCGGCAGAGTTACTTTGCAGGCGGGAAGTGGGTGGTAACGTGCTCGTCCGTGCGGCGCCGCGGCAACGGCGCCAGCGCGAGCGGGGACTCCGCGCGCATCGCCCCTGCGCCCGCCCGCCCTTGCGCCGCACTCCCACCTCAGGCGCACGCCGCACCCCGCCGCCCCGGGTTATGCGGCGCCCAGCACCCCGCCTCTCCCCGGGTCCAAGCGCGCGCGGCGTGGCACAACAACAGCGCGACGGCATCGACACCGACACAGACTCCGCGGGAGTGGCCCTCGGGATACGCGCAGCATCGCTGGTGCGGACAGTAACGCGGGCAAGGCAGGGAGACTGGAGCGGAAGCGGGAGATGAGAGAAGCGAGGGTGCGGCGTATCCCTGCGCGCGGAAGGAGGCGATGGCGTTGTGGGCAGACGGAGAGGGCGGACGAAAGGAGGGCGAACGCGGGCAGAGGGACGAGGGGAGCCAACGAGACGTAACGATCCAGAGCAGGGGAGAGGGACGGACGGACGGACAACTTGACTCACAGAGGACAGCCCGTGCTGGCGAGGATCATCCCGGGCGCCGGTGCGGGCAGCGTTGCGAGTGTCGGAGATAGATGTCAAGAAGAGGACAGAGGAGGGTCAGAGACGACGTCCGCCGGCAGGGAATGGCGGGGAGACGCCATAGGCGCTACAAACACGAATATCCACCGCGAGAACGCGAAAAGTCGTTAAAGGAGACGCACCAGTAGTCCCCACGGAGCAACCCAAACGATCTGTCACCACGCTACCACCCCCAGCGCCGTCGCTGCGCGTCGTGCGCCGCGGTGCCAAGTGCTTCGAGCGGCGTACGGAGGAGGCGCACGCCGACGCGGGCGGGGCGGTGGTGGGCAGCACAGCGCCTTTCTGCGCTTCACGGGGCCGACTGGGCGAGGGAGGGGTGCGTTTGCCGGAGTGGGGGCGGGACAATTGCAAGTGGGACGAGGTTGTGGTCGAGCAGACAACGGGATTGATCCCGGAATCCCCCGGAATCATGTGGCAGTGCACAAGCGCCTCTTTTGCTTCTATCCACCCACTATCTCCACCTCAACCCGTCATCCAGGTATCTTCTGCTTCGTTTCCAGCCTACAGAAGTTAAAATAATGTCCCTCTCGTTCTTCAACGTATCATCCGTGGGCTTTCAACGCCACCATCGCGGTCTCTTCTCGAGGAACGCGCACAACATGGCTCAGGCGCTACGCGGCTTTAACTTGCAATGATTGGCCGCTACATACACTCGCCTCAACAATCTACAGCATAGCTTTCCTATGATTACTCTTATAACGCCATTTTCTTGCCAGCAGAGCTTCCAGTGCTAGCCACCTTCATTCCGCTAGATGCTCGTCGTCTATACACTCTGCTCTCAGGGTCCTCACAAGCTCGTTTGCCATCGTGGCGCCGACTCGATTTTAATTATCCCCCCCCTTATTGGGTGAGTTCGACGAATATATCCAGCCCTGAAGCCGTGGCGTTGCAAATTTATCCCCGCATTTGGCGCTCTGTTCTACTCTTTCGTGCGGCGACAACGATTCTCGACCAGGCCTATAGCTACGCTGCCGGGATCTCGCCAGCAGACTCGTCGCGAACTCGCTGCATCAGCATCAGCAAGTAAACAGCATAAGTATCCCGACATTTCTGGCCACGCAAGATGAATTAAGTACACCCCTGCCGTGGCCATCGATATCTCGTCTAGCTGCTTTCAAGCTCGCGCGATTTTTTGTATCCGTAGCCGTCTTCAAAACGGCTGTTATCACCCTCGTGCCGCCCCAGCTCTGCGCGATGAGGCGGACACGGACAGTCTCGCGAAGCGCCACATAAGTCTCAATAAATCAATTCACGTAAATCGTCATCCCTCATGGCCCGGCCACGCCGTCTCAAAACACCCCAACACGGCACCGAGGCAGCGCCGTGTCTTGGACTCCTCGGCGACCATATAATAATACAACTTCGCAGCCAAGTCTCCGCAACGGTTCGTGCAGCCCTTCATGGCCAACCAACTCCTACACCGTTCGTTCGATGTCGTCTCTGTCCGAGCTCGGAAATATCAAGTGCTGTATATATCTGCTCCCTCAAGAACGGACGCAGAGTGCGAAGGCCGCTGCCCCTCATATTCGGTCTTCGTTAGATGTTCTGCACTTGCGCTACTGAATTTTCTGCGGTTCAGGTATGTATGCTGGCAGCGGGTGCGGGAGGCGCCCTCCCCGCTTTCAGTACATCCAGTCCAACACCTCGTTTCGTCTCAGGAGGAAAACGCCCCATATCTTCTCGGATACCTCGATTCTCGGCAGAGCGTCGTCCATTCCCATGCGGATGCTCGCCGCGACTCTCCGCCCTCCGCGGATTCCCTCTCTTTGTTTCTGCGCGCACGGATCAGGGGCTGCAGCCGCAGAAAGCCCTTGCAGGGTTCGGAACGCGTGTCAGCATCCGGGCCTATCCGTTTGTTTATATTCAAACTTCCCCCGCACATGTGGAATGCTAAATTAACCAAGGATTATTATAAGTGTGCTACACTACTCTCGCGCGCTGTCTCAGCTCAACTTATCCCGCGTACGCATCAAGTCCTGGTCGCTGGAGTCAACATGAACTTCAAGCTGGCGAAATATCTCCCTTGAAGCGGCTCCCCAGCGAGTGTGTACCTGCCCAGCTTACCAAGGTCTCTCATACTACGGATCCACGCCGATTGAAGTGCTCTCCCCGCCAAGCGTGCGCCCCGCTTGACATGTCCGCACTCTGGGTGCTCGAGCCTGTCTCTCACCGTTAATCGAATTCAACCCACGTCTGTTTCTCCCAGCCCACTCGGAGATTCTCCTTCTCGCGCACGCCTATGGTGCGTATTTTCCAAACCTCGGCGAATAGACTGGGAGGGCTACGGCTCCTCTACACAACATCCCTGCAATCAGTACCACGGTCGTTCGATATTGCGTGCATCGTCTGCAGGCGGCTCAAGCATCCCCAGCGCGCGTCGTCCTCGACCCCTTTCACGCACGTGCCATTTCTCAGAACCTCAATGCGGGTTGGATGCACTTGCAGCGGAGTGTACTTCAGCCTCGAAAGGCTGTCCTACAAGTCATCCTGGTGATACATGCATCGTCGCCCGAGGGAATACAACCGAGCGAAATTGTGCGCGGCCAATGAATCGACCACTGAAGCCGTGAATGATCTCTTCCAAGTCCCGCGGAATTTCTGGGCCTCCGGGGACTCGCGCGCACATTTTCCTTGGATCTCCGAGGATATCCCGAAGACACGCAGTATCGGTGTGTGTAACTGTATTCATTCGGAGGCATGCAAGTGAACCCTCATTCCCTAGCATGCATATGGTGCTAGCTCGACAAATCCACCTCGCCGAGTCGTATTTCTCTTGCGTTGCAACCAGCGAAGTGGACTGGTATTCGTACTACCCAGCTTTCTGACACCCAATTTTGCACCTCGAAGCTGGGCCCGCCCTAAATTCGGAGCAAACACTCGGGATACTGGCTCTACCTCAACTGGATTTGAGATGGATTGATACTAATAGTCGAGAATCGGAGATCTGCGCCCGAGACTGCGTCGATAGGGGTTTGTTTGGCTCTCATTGAGCAGTCGCGTCGCGTTAGTGAGCCCACGTGACCTGCCCGGAATCTTTCTTAGCATAAGCCTCGCTGAGTCTCTTTAGATTATACCCACGATATATTTCCCTTTCCATACCTTCACCAATATTGTCCCAATTGTGACCACGCACAAGGGGCATATCATCCTAAAGCATGCCACAACAGTCAAAACATATGCAAATGCAAGTTATAATAAGTATTGCCTTTTTTGACACAACATATTTTAGATCTTGTTTAAATGTGTTTCTGCTGAAACTTGCGGCAACATCTGAAACACATAACTCATGTGTCTTTGCTATGTTTCAGTTGTTTTTCAGCATATGTTCAAGCTATGTACCAGGTAAATTTGCTGTCCAAAGTCAAAGCAAATATAAATTTTGTGTCACCTATTTTTCCCATGTAAGTTCATGAAATACTACAAACATATTCATTCTGTGTTTCACATATGTACTGCTTATGATTCGCACTGTGTTTCCACTGTGTCCTTGGTAGGTTTCAAGTAAATCTGCCAGTATCAGACAGAAGATATTGTAAATATCTGTTCAATAAAAGTGGTGGATTCAGCTGAAAGATATTTCTACTGGGTTTAAAATATATCTCACAATATGTTTAAACTGGGTCTAGGTAAAATCTGCAAGCCATGTGTGAAACATATTAAAAATATCTCCCCTGTAAAACATGCCACTACATGTGAGATATATTTTGTATATGTCTCCCCTTTGGTTCAGCATATGTCAAGACTATGTTTAGGGTAAGTCTGGGCAGCAAATTCGAAACATATTCAAATTAGGTCTCATGTATGTCTTTCAACAAGTGGGCCTACAAGCTTGAGAGATGTCGATTACATGTCTCGAAAATGTCTCTGTTGTTTTTCAACATGTGTTTAAGCTATGTACCAGGTAATTTGGCGTCAAGAGATTGTAACAAATATAAACTTTGTGTCTCATATGTATGCAATGTAAGACATGCAACATTGTAGACATATTCATTATGTGTTTACCATATGCACAACTGCAGAGCCGTGGAACTCACAACTGCAGAACTGCACATAGTGTGGGGCACGGGTTCCGGGTAAAACCCGTGGGTTTCCGGGTCAGGTTGGGCGGGTCCGGGTTGTGGTTTCGAAAGATATTAAACCCGTGCTAACCCGGACCCTACCCACAGTATACAAGGGTATTTGCAGGTTAAAGTTCCAGGATGATTGGGAGGTAAAACAATGAGATATTATGTATTTCTCTCTCCCCTTTCTCCTTAGGATTGTGCTGTGGTAGCTGTGCAGCATTATCAATTACAGATAGGTGGCAATCTTTGCCTTTTTCTCCAGCTACCAACATGCTGTGAGGGCTCAAACTTGGTTTTCAAGTTGATCCTAAAAGGGATACAATGGGTAAACCCGTGTGGGTTATAGACCCGGGGGAGCCCATACGTACCCATATGAAATCGGGTACGGGTTTATACCCTTACCCGCATGGGGTACAGGTTGCATGGGTAAGGGTCCGGGTTGCCACTTTTCAACCTGGACCCGGACCTGTGCCCAACACTGTTGACAGTCTGCACAACTGCAGAACACAAGTGCACTGCAGAACTGTGGAACTGCAGAACTGTGAAACTGCACAACTGCACAACTGCAAAACTGTGGAACTGTGGAACTGCCCAAGTGTGGAACTGCAAAAATGTGGGACTGCCCAACTGCGAAACTGCACAACTGCACAACTGAGAAACTGCAGAACTGCAGAACTGCACAAAGGCACAACTGTGGAACTGCCCAAGTGTGGAAGTGCACAAATGTGGAACTGCACAAGTGCACTGCAGAACTGTGGAACTGCACAAGTGCACAGCAGAACTGTGAAACTGCAGAACTGCACAAATGCGGAACTGCAGAACTGCAGAACTGTGGAACTGCCCAAGTGTGGAAGTGCACAAATGCGGAACTCCACAACTGCAGAACTGCAAAACTGCAAAACTGCAAAACTGCAAAAATGCGGAACTCCACAACCGCAGAACTGCACAACTGCAGAACTGCAAAACTGCAAAACTGCAAAACTGTGGAACTGCACAAATGCGGAACTACACAAGTGTGAAACTCAGAACTGCAGAACTACAGAACTGCGAAACTGCACAACTGCACAACTGTGGAACTAAGTGCACAAATACAGAACTGCACAAGTGCACAACTGCAGAACTGGCAAAACTGCAAAACTGTGGAACTGCCCAAGTGTGGAACTGCACAAATGCGGAACTGCACAACTGCACAACTGCACAACTGCACAACTGCAAAACTGCAAAACTGTGGAACTGCACAAATGCGGAATTGCCCAAGTGTGAAACTCAGAAATGCACAACTGCACAACTGCAAAACTGCATAACTGCACAACTGCAGAACTGCAAAACTGTGGAACTGCAAAACTGTGGAACTGCACAAATGCGGAACTGCACAAGTGTGAAACTCAGAACTGCACAACTGCACAACTGTGGAACTAAGTGCACAAATGCGGAACTGCACAAATGTGGAACTCAGAACTGCAGAACTGCAAAACTGCAAAACTGTGGAACTGCACAAATGCAGAACTGCACAAGTGTGAAACTCAGAACTGCACAACTGCACAACTGTGGAACTAAGTCCACAAATGCAGAACTGCACAAGTGTGGAACTCAGAACTGCAGAACACACAATTGCGAAACTGCAGAACTGCGAAACTGTGAAACTGTGGAACTGCACAAATGCGGAACTGCACAAGTGTGAAACTCAGAACTGTGGAACTAAGTGCACAAATGCAGAACTGCACAAGTGTGAAACTCAGAATTGCACAACTGCACAACTGTGGAACTAAGTCCACAAATGCGGAACTGCACAAGTGTGGAACTCAGAACTGCAGAACTGCAAAACTGCATAACTGCAAAACTGCAAAACTGTGGAACTGCACAAATGTGAAACTCAGAACTGCATAACTGCATAACTGCTGTAGAACTGCAAAACTGTGAAACTGTGGAACTGCAAAACTGTGGAACTGCACAAATGCGGAACTGCACAAGTGTGGAACTCAGAACTGCACAGGGTGAAGTATACACGTAAGATGCCTCTTTTAACCTGCTGATTACTCATGATCACCGATTTGTTCCTCGTTACTCATGTCACGTGCATTTCTTGCTCTTGACTTCCATCTTGTGATACATATCCCACTTCTTATTGAATATACTCTGGCCTACTTGTTCTTTTCTGGTGCCTCCAAGACTCTTTCTCCCCATCTTTAAGTGGTGAATTTCCACTTTTTGAACAAGTCTGCTGTTTATATTGCCTCCACCCGCCAATCACAGATCTCCATCTCTTGATCGTGGATCCCCGGTGATTCCCCACGTCTCCCCACATGGATGCTTGCTCACCCTCACCATCCCTCCAGCGGTGTTCCTGCATCCGTAGAGCCACTCCAGCTCACTCACCATCGTCCTCCAGGTGCCACATCAGCATACAGTGCCACCACATCTGGTAACACCCAACCTGTTTTCACGCTTGCCAAATTTCCCACGTGCTGAGGACTCACGACACTGAGATCCATGACAAAGCTGGCAAATGGAGCAAGGCTGTTCTGCTCAAAACAAAGACCTGTTGTAAAGACCACAGCCACCTTACAAACACAAAGACTGTCAAAGAGTAGTTCAAAGACATAAGATGTCAAAGACAAATAGATTGTTTTCCTCACGTTTACAGTGCAAGATCACAAAGATTACTAGGAAATAAATTTATGCATTTTTTGTGTATAAGTTGATTTCACTCGTAATTTGATCAAAGGATCAAAGACAAGTGCCGGCCACATGCGTTGGTCGCACCTGGCGGTCAGGTGCCTTGGTCTTTGCCCCCAGTGTGATTCAACTCTAGTTGAGAGTACAGGACCACTCAGAGTGGAGCAGGGGGGATCCCTATACAGGAGTCGTATATCCTACAGTGCCAAAAGTCCGTCCCTTTTATAACTCAGCCTGTACAGCCTTCGGGCTCCCGCTCCATCCGATGGAATTGGGTCTGAGAGCTCCTTCCAGTTGTAAAACAGCGAAACATGCACATGCGCATGGAAGGCAGCTTCCAGCACCGAAAAGTAGAAAAACACGGTGGTGGAATGAATCCACAGCGGTGGCTTGCGAGAGCAATGGCCGGGATGTGTTTCATGTGGCCGTGAGGATGTGAGAAATGAAGCGAACACCCATGCAAATCGCAAGGTTAAGACAAATCTGGTTGTGGAAATGTGAAAATGGAGTGGACGCCTGTGTGAATTGCAAGGTGAAGGCAGATCTGGGGTGCAAACCACAAATTCCAGGGTGGTTGACAGTCAAGGATGGCCGTCCCCTGGATACTGAGCGGTGGCTGGGAAATTGCATGGAAAGGGGGGTGGAACTGCATGTAATCTGCTGCAGTGGAAATGGCGAGTAGTCTGGGGTGTGATGTCATCCGTCAAGGTGGAACACCAGGAGTCGAGTCGGCTTGGAGCATAACCTCTGCTGCAGTCGTGGTCGGGGAAGGATGCATAAGTGCAACATGCCTGTGGTGTGTTTCCGAATCTGGTTTCTTGAGTTTCTGAATTAGGTGATTGGTCCATCTGGAGTCATGCAGTGGCACAAGGGCACATGCAACACATGTACAGCCCTCACAACGTGCGGTGGTGGAATATGGTGAGTTGTTGGGGTGTGGTGTTATCTGTGAGTGAAGTTGAGGCAGAGCGCCCAGTCGTCTGGTGAGTCGGTTTGGGGCGTAACCCCCGCGGTCGTGGTCGAGGAAAGATGCATAGGCGAAAATGCGGCTGTGGTGAGTTTCTGAATCCAGTTTCTTGAGATTCCGAATTAGGTGATTGGCTCATCTGGAGTCATGCAGTGACGCAAGGGCACATGCAACGCATGTACAGCTCTCACATACCGTGTATAAATTTGTTAGCATGTGCATATAATTTACCTGCTTTCTGAACCTCTTGAAAGATTCCGACATTGATCCCAAACTCCTGAAAATGAGAAACATTGGGCCTTTCATGCGTAAAGGCTTCATGAGGGGTGATTCCACACGGTAAAGCTTTTGTTGGTGTCCGATTTTGAATATAAGCAGCATGATGGACAGCCCATTCCCATAAGCTTCTCGGCAAGTCCTTCTCTTCCAACATAGCCCTGGTGAGCTCCACTAATGTGTGATTCCAGCGCTCTGCCACACCGTTTTGGGACTGTGAGTAAAGGGCCACACTGTGAAGTTCAATGCCATTCATTGTAAGTGCATCCTTCAACGTTTTGTTCAAATACTCGCGGCCCTCGTCGACTCGGATCCATTTTGGCTAACATTTGTATTGCTGTTCTAGCCATTCAATGTGGTCCATGACCTTCTGTTTGGCCTGATCCTTCATCTTCAAAAACAGAACTGTAATCCAGTGTGTTGCATCATCTGTGAAGGAGATGTAATAGTAATTGCCCCTCGGTGGACTTCGTGTGTGCAGGACCCCAAAGGTCACTATGAACACCTTCACCTCTTGTTTCAGATCGACTAGAAGTTTTGTAGGGGAAGGACTTTCGATGCATCTTGGATTTTATGCAGGTCTCACACTGCCCAAATGTTGCACTGTCCAGATTAATGGTGAGTCCATCAACAGTTCCCTTCTTCACAAGGAATTCCAATGTCGAGTTGGAGATGTGTCCGTACCGCTTATGCCATGAATACCAGGAATTTATATCCTTTCCCAGAGCCTTGATTTGATTGTTCCTGAGTCCCTTGATTATCTCACCTTCAACCGGTGCAAAATCTGTGAAGAAATCCAGGTTATTTGCAATATGTTTGTACATCCGGAATCAGCGAGCCATGCACCTAGTGGGAGATGTGGATCAAAAGGGGGCTTGGCTATGAAGGAGAAATACGGTTTGTCCTCTTTGGACTCGGACTGGTCAGTACCAACATTTGCTGTATGCATACTTTTGTTGTCCTTTCCTTTGGACTTCTTGTTCCAATGCTTCAGATACTGGCCCTCCTTCCCACCTCCTTTCCCAAAGCAATCCTTTACACAGTGGCTAAGCATCTTACAGTTGAAGCAAGTTTCATTGGAACTATTCTTTTTATTGTGCAAGAACATTGCTGATGATCCTCCCGCAAATTCACCAGCTTTCTCCTTGTGGCGGCAGCCCTCATCAAGAATCAGCGAGATCAATTGAATCGAAGTGGTAAGCAGCTGCATGGAGACAGACAAGGGAGTACCGGAACTAGACTGTGCAACTGCAGCAGCCTTCTGACTAGTTGTGCAGTTCCACAATTGTGAAGTTTTGCAGTTTTGCAGTTCTGCAGTTCCACACTTGTGCAGTTCTGCAGTTCCACAGTTTCGCAGTTTCGCAGTTCTGCACTTCTGCATTTCTGCAGTTCTGCACTTGTGCAGCTCCGCATTTGTGCACTTAGTTCCACAGTTGTGCAGTTGTGCAGTTGTGCATTTCTGAGTTTCACACTTGGGCAATTCCGCATTTGTGCAGTTCCACAGTTTTGCAGTTTTGCAGTTGTGCAGTTGTGCAGTTGTGCAGTTGTGCAGTTCCGCATTTGTGCAGTTCCACACTTGGGCAGTTCCACAGTTTTGCAGTTTTGCCAGTTCTGCAGTTGTGCACTTGTGCAGTTCTGTATTTGTGCACTTAGTTCCACAGTTGTGCAGTTGTGCAGTTTCGCAGTTCTGTAGTTCTGCAGTTCTGAGTTTCACACTTGTGTAGTTCCGCATTTGTGCAGTTCCACAGTTTTGCAGTTTTGCAGTTTTGCAGTTCTGCAGTTGTGCAGTTCTGCGGTTGTGGAGTTCCGCATTTTTGCAGTTTTGCAGTTTTGCAGTTTTGCAGTTCTGCAGTTGTGGAGTTCCGCATTTGTGCACTTCCACACTTGGGCAGTTCCACAGTTCTGCAGTTCTGCAGTTCCGCATTTGTGCAGTTCTGCAGTTTCACAGTTCTGCTGTGCACTTGTGCAGTTCCACAGTTCTGCAGTGCACTTGTGCAGTTCCACATTTGTGCACTTCCACACTTGGGCAGTTCCACAGTTGTGCCTTTGTGCAGTTCTGCAGTTCTGCAGTTTCTCAGTTGTGCAGTTGTGCAGTTTCGCAGTTGGGCAGTCCCACATTTTTGCAGTTCCACACTTGGGCAGTTCCACAGTTCCACAGTTTTGCAGTTGTGCAGTTGTGCAGTTTCACAGTTCTGCAGTTCCACAGTTCTGCAGTGCACTTGTGTTCTGCAGTTGTGCAGACTGTCAACAGTGTTGGGCACAGGTCCGGGTCCAGGTTGAAAAGTGGCAACCCGGACCCTTACCCATGCAACCTGTACCCCATGCGGGTAAGGGTATAAACCCGTACCCGATTTCATATGGGTACGTATGGGCTCCCCCGGGTCTATAACCCACACGGGTTTACCCATTGTATCCCTTTTAGGATCAACTTGAAAACCAAGTTTGAGCCCTCACAGCATGTTGGTAGCTGGAGAAAAAGGCAAAGATTGCCACCTATCTGTAATTGATAATGCTGCACAGCTACCACAGCACAATCCTAAGGAGAAAGGGGAGAGAGAAATACATAATATCTCATTGTTTTACCTCCCAATCATCCTGGAACTTTAACCTGCAAATACCCTTGTATACTGTGGGTAGGGTCCGGGTTAGCACGGGTTTAATATCTTTCGAAACCACAACCCGGACCCGCCCAACCTGACCCGGAAACCCACGGGTTTTACCCGGAACCCGTGCCCCACACTATGTGCAGTTCTGCAGTTGTGAGTTCCACGGCTCTGCAGTTGTGCATATGGTAAACACATAATGAATATGTCTACAATGTTGCATGTCTTACATTGCATACATATGAGACACAAAGTTTATATTTGTTACAATCTCTTGACGCCAAATTACCTGGTACATAGCTTAAACACATGTTGAAAAACAACAGAGACATTTTCGAGACATGTAATCGACATCTCTCAAGCTTGTAGGCCCACTTGTTGAAAGACATACATGAGACCTAATTTGAATATGTTTCGAATTTGCTGCCCAGACTTACCCTAAACATAGTCTTGACATATGCTGAACCAAAGGGGAGACATATACAAAATATATCTCACATGTAGTGGCATGTTTTACAGGGGAGATATTTTTAATATGTTTCACACATGGCTTGCAGATTTTACCTAGACCCAGTTTAAACATATTGTGAGATATATTTTAAACCCAGTAGAAATATCTTTCAGCTGAATCCACCACTTTTATTGAACAGATATTTACAATATCTTCTGTCTGATACTGGCAGATTTACTTGAAACCTACCAAGGACACAGTGGAAACACAGTGCGAATCATAAGCAGTACATATGTGAAACACAGAATGAATATGTTTGTAGTATTTCATGAACTTACATGGGAAAAATAGGTGACACAAAATTTATATTTGCTTTGACTTTGGACAGCAAATTTACCTGGTACATAGCTTGAACATATGCTGAAAAACAACTGAAACATAGCAAAGACACATGAGTTATGTGTTTCAGATGTTGCCGCAAGTTTCAGCAGAAACACATTTAAACAAGATCTAAAATATGTTGTGTCAAAAAAGGCAATACTTATTATAACGATGATATGCCCCTTGTGACGTACGTAACGGTTTGCAAATGCCGCGGGCCGAGAGCAAAGATCGCTGAATTTATTTGTTAACTTTGTGTCGTAGACTGGCGGGGAATCAAGGAATGAGTAGACACAGAATAATGAGTGAGATGCCTTTGAGGTGTGGATGTGCTTGAGGAGGAAGACATCTTGACGGCCGTTCGACAGGCAGGTCCCTTGACGGTACGACTGGCAGACAGCATTGCCTTCACCACGCAAAGAGTTTGCTTTCAGCGGCCACGGGTCTCACCCCCGCCAATTGAACCAGAATGTAACTTCGAATAATAGTTGAATTACGAATGAAACTAGATTATATGGCAATAATTAAGCATTAAGCGAAACTTCTGTAGAATCCCTGACTCCCGTTTCCCAATAACTTATTAAAAAATAAAGACAGCCCTTCTCACAGCTTCCACGCCGCCTTTATCGTGTCCGCCCCCTGGACAACGCGTGAGCAATGGGCTCCCCAGGGGAGTGACAATGACATACCTTCTCAGCGATGGCGTAGACGGTCGGTTGGAGCGGGGCGTTGACGAGCATGGGGAAAATCCCGGCATCAACGATGCGGACATTCTGAAGTCCGTAGACCTTCAGGCGCGCGTCCACGACACCTGTGAATTAGTCAGAATGGCGAGCAAGGGTATGAGGAGTCGACGCACCGCCAATTTGTTTGGGTGCCATCGGCGTCGTCCCTAGTTCAACACCAGTCAGTACTCGCGCAGCCGCTGCAGGAAATGGGGTTAATATCTACCTGCGACATGGTTGAAAGGAATCAGCGCGTCCGCACATATCTGTTAACCCATCTGAGACTTCATTTCGACCAAGACAGGTTGAGCGACTCACTCTTTGAGGGCCGCGTCGCTCTGATACTGAGACGGCGTTGGAACATTGGGGCTGGAGATCATTTTCGATAACGGGGCGGTGCTGGTCCACGTTGACATGCGATATGCTCGACCAGCTAACGGGCGGACGCCTCCCCTCCCGCGCACACCGCGTCGTCCCTCCTCCACCCTTGAGCCCCGCGGTCACGATATCTACATCTGAAGGTATGTTAATAAATCTATACAAGGCCGGTCGCACGGGCACTCACCGAAACCAAACTTGAGGTACCCCACATCAATGGTGGTCATCAAGGTCGCGTTGCGGCTGTTGATGTGGACTGAGCCGCGGCTGAATGGCTGCATCGCGGCGGCGACGAGCGTAAGGTACGAGCTGTTGGTGCCCGGAGCAGAAGCGAGGCCGCCGCTGGCGACAAGGGAGTACCCGATGGTCCCGACTTTCCCTGCTGCAACGGCCGCCCGCTGGTACGCATACTGCACCTTCTGAAGCGGAGTCAACTTCGTGGAGGCGATTTCGGCGTCCAATTCAGCTAAAAGAGATCGGGTTTTTGAAGCAGGTACAACGCTCTGGAGAGGGACGGCTGCGAAGAAGCTGAAGGTGTAGGTCATAGGACCGGTACGTGAGGTTGCACTGCACGCGGGTAGATTCTGTGAGAAGCATATCGACTATCAAGAAAATTGTATTCACTATTCAGTCGCTGCCTCGGCAGCGAATGTTGAGTTGAAACGCATTTGATCTGGATGGCGGTCAAGACGAAGCACATAATTGGTACATCGAGAGCGGACACACCCAATGTCCCAAATTCTGGACGCACGTTGAAGTCGGCAGCAATGAGAGGATGATCCTTGGTATCCAAATTATTCTCTGATCTCAGCAAACGGAGGTCGAAAGAACGCACCTGCAAGTTCTCGCCGACCTGGGGAAGATCGAGGATGGAGGGAATGCCAAGCGAGGACAGCAGTTTCGCATTCCCAACGCCAGATACTTCCAAAAGTTGAGGCGTCTTCAGGGCTCCTGGCAACACGAGCGAGGTTAAGATAAATCAGAAGGTGTTAAAGTGGAAAGCGACTGGCCTGCAGAAAGAACGACTTCCTTGCTCGCTTTAACCGTGTATTGCTGATCGCCGACCACAAAATCGACGCTAGAAGCTATGATCTGTCCCTTGATCTTCGAGAAGTTGATTTTGGTGGCTTGTGCGCCAGTCAACACGATCAGGTTGGAGTCCTGCATATTTGGAGCGAAATACCCCGGTGCGGAATAGAAGCGCACACCCAAAGAAGGGCTGACGTCCCTCGCCAGAGGCGAAATACCAGCAGAGTTTCCACCATTCTGATACATCGACTCAACACCATCGCAATGTGGGCTATAAAAACAAAATGTCGTACCGGACTCTGGTTGAAATCCCAACCCAAGTTAACAGCGGCGCTGACGATTGGGATGTCGAGTTCTGTGAGGTAGCCATTGGAGCTGACCTTGATATATATTTAAGTAAAACATGCAGCCCAGTGCAGTCGTTGCTGCTCACTTCGATTGGGCCACCGCTTCCTTGCGAGCTCCTCAGAGCAGGCGTGAGTGCTTGGCCGGGGTAGAGAATCGTCGGTTCTGTCCAGTTCTCGCTTTTCTTGAAGTACGGGAGGAGGCCGTTGAATGACCATGACTTATCATCGATGATTTCCGCCCATGCGTCATAGTCATCAGCCGCTGCGCGTCTCCACGCCTATTCACAGACAGTCACCAATATTTAGAAGACGAGCAGAACAAGGAGTACCAATCCATTGATACCGCTGGAGCCTCCGACCAACTTTCCTCTGAATCAAAAGATCAGATGCTGCTAATGGTAAGCGGGGGAGCTCGTACCTGGCGAGATACATCGAACGGTTATTTGCGCCTTCTTGCTGTGTAGAGGTAAACCCCCAGTCATAGTCCGGATTGCCAATATAGCCCTGGCTACTCGGGACGTCGATAGCTGTGTCATTGGGTCTGTACATTCCGGCCTCGATGACGCCGACGCGGACGTTGGGGTTCTCAGCCAGTCGGGAGGCGACGGTGAGACCGGCAGTGCCGCCTCCGACAATCACGAAGTCGAAAGAGTCCTCGGCAAACGCTTGTGCGCTGGAATCTATGGATGCGGTATCAAAATTCGGTAGAAGGGGCGGGGGGGGAGGGGGCATAAGAAGCTCACCTAGCATTTGGGGCCCCACAGTGGCTAACACAAGGCCAGATGCAGTCAAGAATAAGATGAGACGAGTGAGCGACATGGTTCTCAAGCTCTCGGTCGGTGCAAGGCAAGGTAAAAACGGATGGTGAAGGGCTTGAAATCTAAAGCAATGTGCAGTGTCCTCTTGCTTTTTATACCAACCCGATGCGCGCCCACCGAAATGCGCGCGGCGCGTCACCCGCCGCAAGAGACTCTGTCACTGCTTTTGCTCAAACTTAGACCTTGGTAAACATGGACTTGAGCGCGATTTGTTTCATTAACACCGGATCAGTGATTTGCATCTGAAACCGGTAAGAATGACGTCCGAAGATTTGCATGGACATTTCAGGAAAATGTCCGCTTTCGTCAAGAAGTCTCACCGCTCGTTTATCCCCGGACCTGGCAATCGCCAACAGGTTGAAGAGCAGGCCACAGGTGCCACTGGACATTAAGAAACATTGAATCAGATTATCGTAGCAACAAGCTTAAGTTGGCTCCGAAACCATATGTACCCACCTGTATGTTCCGCGGTAGGTTGATACTGCCAGTAGAAAATCGTGTCGGTGTTCCTAGATGCTGTCCCATCACTTCAAACTGTTACCTCGGCGAGACTCGGTCGCGCCCCTGGAAAATGTGACGTGTGCTCGGGATTTGCGGTGGGTCAACATGTAAGTCCAAATATGGAACGATCCGCGGGCAGTGCCGGTGCGTTGGTCGAGACAAGTGGAATGCCAAGATTGCCCAGGGCCGGGCCTCATCTTCACAATGTACGAGGGACAGCATTACATTCACCAGGGACTCCGTCCCAAGGCCCCTCCCTCTCGCGCAACCAATTTCCGTATACGGATTCGGATTTCGCGCGAAGTTGTGATGTCGGGGAATGCGCAAATCTTTCAGGAACACAACGTAAAATCCAAGATAATAAATCGCGTATCATTAGGCTAGGCATGATGGATTGTCGGTACTTTGTCGGTCGTATTGCGTTACTTACGTGATAACCATCCACAGATGCATTTTGCGTTAGTGCTGTTCCTATGCTAGGTCGGCACTGAAAATAAAGCACTAAGATTAGGTTTCTGATATATCTTCAATACACGCGCGGACGCGCACGCAACGCATAAGTCTGCTTGGGGCGTTGGAGGTCCCGGGGTTCGTAAAGATGCTCACGATCTCGGAGGGCGCGGGTCTCGCGCATGCGGATGTGATGCGCTGCGTGCGCCGGCACCCTGGGCTGACGGCGCTCGTGCTCGACGCACGCGGGCGGAGGCGGATGAATACTTGGTATGCATTAACTCACCTATGTGTTCAGGCAGCGCGCGAACGCAGACACCGCACCTTGATCTCGGGAGCATGTATGCGTCGATCGTAGCTAAAGGAGCATTTACACGGCATGTGCGTCGATTCTAATTCCAGGACGAACGCCGCTCCGCTGTATTAATATTACTCCACGCACCCCGCCCAGCGCGACGCGCCTTGCCTCGATATCAATGTACACTCCGCCTTCGCACGCAGGTTTTCGGTCGGTTGTAGAATTCGAACCCGGCAAAGGAAATATTGCATGAGGTACCACCCGTGTAAGTACCTCGTAAAACTCTCCAGTATTCACATAATTCCGTCCATCCACAATGCGATGTAACGTTTGTCCCTCGCTCGAAAGATACCCGCCCATTCAGGGAGACAAATAAATCGATTTCAACCTCGCATATGCATCAATCCCTTCGCTCGACTCGGTTCACACTAATCAAAACTCAAGGTGCATATGTACGAACAGCATCTCCCCGCCGCTAATCTGGACAGAGCCGCGAATAATTGAAATCCGCAAATAGTTGAAATCCCGTTACAGTCGTTCAGCCAGAATCAATGACTAGTACTTCCCTTCCGTTGTTCGCCCGCGCCGACACAGCCTAGCGTTGAGTAAACTAGAATCTCGTTCTAGGCTCACGAGCCACTGACGCACGGTGAGCCTTTTATTTAATTTATAGGGATTATTGCAACGCTCCTCGCGCTGAAATATGAAATATTAATCTCATCCCCGAAGCCAAAGCAACTCCAGTTCAAACTCCGTGCGGCGGGCGCTTGACTCCTCCTTTTCCTCTGCCGGTTCGATCCCGATTCCCAAGTCCGCCGTTCAAATTCAAATTGGGTCTTGTGTACATGTAGCCCGCGTCGGTGTCGGTGTCGGTGTCGATCGAGGTGGACAGTGGGGGAGTTGGGGAATACATACATATTTCAGTCGAGTTTGAGTTTGTCTAGCGTAGTAGTCGGCACCGTCCACAGTCCTAACATACATATTTCATTGTACTTAGTTTGGTCTGCCATTCAAGTCTAGTATCAATACAGCGAAGGAAGACCTGCACACCAGATTGAAAGGCAGAAAAATACCAATTGAAGCACAAGCACACGATGACCAAACCGCAGTACAGTCTGTGAAAACATTCAGCCAGGAGCGCGGGGATATAGGGTATACGGCGACGAGATCTCCTCCCGACAAGCAGATTCTCTGCGCCGGCGTCAGTCTGTTCTGCCCTTGGCATCTGCCGAAAGATCCAGCCCTTCCCGACCCTCCTCCTGCGCCCGCATCCGAAGAGGACTTGGCTCAGAAGGACATTCCCGCGCGGTACAAGCCACGGAAATGTACACCATCTCGCCAGGCACGCGATGATGTAGCCACACCCGCCTCATCTGCTCCCCACCTCCGAAGGGGAGCCGCCTATGCTCGCTCCGCCGTAGCGACTCATCCCACCCGTTCCCAACATAACGGTGGGCGCGCACCGCGACACGTCGCCTCAACGTGCGAGCTCGCACACAAACCAGCGCTTCACCGCGCTACATGGGGCACGAAAATCCTCAGCGCCCGTTACGCGCCCATCCCCAGTACCGTACAGAACATCTGCCGAGCAACCAAGCGCGCGCCCCGGGCCCCAGCCGGTTATTTCTCTGCAACGAGATGTACGAGGACACGCCCCACCCGTACCCATCACCCGTTCGGCTATACGCAGTACGTGGTACAGCACACCCATTCCCTCCCCGCGGGCGATTCGCTGGCGAAGACGAATAGCGACGGCGTGCGGGTACAGGTACCCGCGCCACACGAGCCCGCCCGAAGCCACTCCATATGCAAAAAATTCCGCTTCACGCCCCCCTCCGCGACGCATCTCCCTGCGGGCGCTGTAGCCGCGCGTCATCGTCGGCGGGGACTTCCCGCACCCTGCAACTGCGCATTCAAAGCTGCACACGCACAGCCCACACGCCTGCAGCGCCACTCCCCAGGCGCCGCGCGAGCAATTCGCCAGCACAAACGACTAGCGACAAGGGTGACGCCAAGGTCTTCCGCTCGCGCCTTCTGGGCTCCACACGCGTACAGCCCACACCCCGGCAGCGACACTCCCGCGGGCGTTTCGCCAGTACAAACGACCAGCGTCAGATTTGACGCCCAAGATGCGACGCGACGAGCGAATAGTGGAGCCACCTTCGCGAAGCGTGGGGTACGCGCCCCACACGGAGAGCAGAAGAACGCATCTATCTGACGAGGCGGGTACAGCGTGCGCATCCCCGCCGCCGCGCTGAGGACCGTGCGGCTGCGCGCAGCTGGAGATACCTGGCCACGCGGAGAGCGAAAGAAGCCGCGGGGTACAGAAATCACGCGGGCACGAAGGCCTGCGCGCAGCGAGCGCAGCTTCCCGTACAGCGCGCGCATCCCCTCCCGCCTGCGGGGCAATTCGCCAGGGAGTCGGGGCGGCGCGACGCGAAAAGGGGCCCGCGACACGAGCGACGTTTCCGCCCGCGGCTGTAAGACGAGTGACGTGGTATATACCTGGACAAGCACGTTAGCTCCAGCGTGACGCAAAGGGGGAGGACACGCGGGGCAGATGGGCAGGGAACATGTAGAGGGAGGGCGCGGGTAAGGGGCAAGGGGCGAGAACGGAGAAGGATGGGAGTATGCCGAGGCGAGGGGGAGGGGTACGACGAAGGAAGGAAGCGGGGGAGCACTTGGATGGAGGAGGGGGCGTTGCGGGGAGCGCCCGGGCAATAGTGAGTGGAGGATGTAGGAAGACGGGCTGGGAGGCGGTAACGAGGCAAGCTCGTGGATGCGGGATGCGCGATGAAGGGACGTAGCCAGAGACGGTGGAAAACACATAAGAGGGGAAGGAGGGAGTAGCGACGCAGTAAGGAACGTGGCCTCCATCGGACTGACATCGGACTGAGTAGCACTCGTCGTCGTCGGCAAGACATGGAGCTGCCCCTGCAAGAGGGACGTGGCATGTACCCGGTCCTAGGTATACGCGTCAGCTCAGCACGATCTAGGACGCAAAGGGGGGAGTGTACGCGGGGCAGAAGGACGTCGAGCGTGTAGAGGATAGCGCGGATGCACGGGAGGAGGAGGATCATCACGGAGGCGAGGGGATGAGGGAGGAGTGGCGCAGGGAGAGTACGGACGGCCACGATGGATGGCATCGTCAGGTACACGGGTAATGTACGGGGAATATCGAGTGGAGGATGATGGAGAGAGACGAGGCGCACGGAGGGCACCAAGGGATGCGTGGGGAGGGGGTAGTGATCGTCACGGGCCGGGCGACCCGCGACGGGCCCCGGGTACGGGTCGGTCCGGGTACGGGTACGGGTCCTCCCGGAATTTTTCACTGGACTCGTGGGTACCCGCGTAGGACCCGCGGTTGACCATATCCCCCCTATCATTTCACAGTGGAAGTGTCCCAACCTCCTCCCACCATGGTCACCGGTCTCCTTTATTCATTTTAGGTCATCTTTGCTTTCAAACCATCCAAAAACACTCAGTCCTGCGAGAATGAGTATTTGCAGGTATGTTTGTGAAAATGAATACAAGCCAATATTTGGTACTTTTTAATTCATAGCAACAGCCAGACATGTTTTTTTGAAGAGTGTAAAAGAATTGCATTCAGAGCTAGCAAAAAAACCACAAGAAAAACACACGGGCCGCTAGCGGGTTGCACGGGTCGCGGTACCCGTACCCGTACCCGTGAGCACGGGTACGGGTTTTGGCGGGTACGGGTACGGGTCAGCGCGCCAATACCCGCGGGAGACCCGTGACGATCACTACCTCGGAGGGGGGCGGTGGAAACAGGGGGCGCAGCGCGGTAGGATGGTGGATCGGGGAGGGAAAGACGTGGATACGCGAGGAGCAGGAAGGCGGACCCGCAGAAGAGAATGCGAGCTCACTTTCTGCCCCGTTTCCCGTGACTCCCGCATCCTTTCCCGCATCGTTCTCCGCATCGTGTCCCGCCACCAGTCACCGTCGTGCGCATCAGAATCGCTGCGGGTGTATCCCAGTGTCGGGCATTGACAGAGGAGGGGAAGGGAAGGGAGGGCGGTGGGACGAAGAAAGAAAGGGAAGTGACGCGGGCGTGCCAGGCGCGGATGGAGGCACGGACAGCGGAAGGAGGACGGAGACACGGACGGGTCGGAAGGGCAGCATGCCGCCGCATTGATATTGAAGGAGGGATGCGTAACAGGCGAGGACGGGTGGGCGGGGAGATGCGGATGCGGTCCAGGGAGATAAGATAAAGTACTCACTCTCGAAGTCGGTCGCCCATGCGAATACCATCGAGCCTCGCGGGACTCCTCTGCCGCCGATGCGTATCAGGAGCGCGCTGCGAAGGGAAGGCGTCAGTGCCGGTCGGTAGCGCGGACGAAAGCACGGGGAGGAAGGGGGATGAGAGCGTGGAGGATGAGGCGCGGAACTGGAGCCGGAGGATGCGGCAGGTCGCGGTGCGCGCAAACAGCATACGTCAGCGGCGCCGCGGTGCGGGCACAGGCTGTCGAATCGCAAAGGGCAATGCCGAAATAAAGCAAAGAAAAAGGCACGTACTGAAAAGTAGTCTATGTACGCATTGGAGCCACAAAGGCGCGGGGTTGCAGCTTGAGGAGTCTATAGGAAATGCGACGACTGGGTCATCGCCTGAGTCGAGTTCAGGATGAAGATCCCTCGTCGAAACGGTGTAGAAAACCATAGAGCGAGCTGGTGACACTTGAGATAAGTTTTGGCGGCCAATGGAAAGCGACACCGGGGATACCTTGGGGATATCTTGGCGATGATAGCCAGCTTATTGGAGAGCCTCCAGACCAGTCGCAAAAACAAGGAGCGGTGATTTGGCCGCGGCGGATGGTCGTGGCAAGGTGAAAGACCCTAACCCTAACGGACTTACGTGGCGGTGCATGCGCCTCTCTTTCCTCCGTACCATCTCAACGCACTTCTCTCTAGTAGAGTGTATTAGATTTGGTTTAAAATGGCTTCCGTCGGTTAATTTGAACGCTTTCTCAAAAAATGATTTGCTCCACAGACTACCTCCGGATGCAACGGCAGTGCGCAAGCACCCCTCTACCTCCCCCTAAGCTTCTATTTTTTTCAATGGAATACATCTTCCTAGTTCCAGATGCTTCCCTCGCTTTTTCCGGGCAACTGAAGGCCATGGGAGGCCGCAGACGGACTGGCTTGAATGAGGCTGCCAAAAATAGGCCGATGTGGGGCTCTATTCTCAAAAAATACGGAGCACATCTCGTTCAAGAAAAACACCGTTTTAAACCAAATCTAATACACTCTAGTCACAGGGTATTTTTGCTTCGGAGGGCATTGGATCTCAATCCCTTCGAGTCTTGTCTCTTCATTCTACGGTGGTCTAAGGGCATTTCTCAAGTTTCGGTCAATATATCCAACTTCAAGGCCGCTTAAAACTTTTCTTCCCCGAGTTTCAGGGAATACGCAGCACGACCAAGTAAAAGTCTCGTCTTTCTGGCCCCACTTTAATCTTCAGGTCTATTCAAGCGGAAAATACTCTGTGGTCGACCCTCTCCAAGTTCCTATATCGCACTGCGGAATTGCTTTCTTGGCGGGTTATGTCGAGCGTCCTTCGATTCTGGCCCGAACCCACGAATGCTTACTCGGAAACTTTCATCGGGAGCCCCTTTTCGTCCTCGTGGCCCGCTTCGTTTCCCTCTCTTCTAGACGCACGGTAGCCACGAGTCTGAAGCTCAAACTCCCGCCGACTTGAATCGCAAACGACGGCTCCTCTGCGGAATCCAGCCACGTTCCGACCTTGTCCTGGTAATACTATACCATCGACGCACGAAATTCGTGGGCTTCAAACCGGACTGAGTGCGATGCTACGCACCGCCGACGCCAAGAGATCCGCGACTTCACAGCATCAGTACTATATTCTCGGGACTCAGATACGCCGAGGCACCACTCGCCAAGGGGGTCCAAAGATAAGCATTGCCCATATGGGGTAGGGTAGGTAGGTTGGTCCCCGACGGCCAGAAAAAAAAATTGTATGCAATTTTATTTCGGCCCAAGTTGAAGCTGCAGCTATTCTTTCGATGTTGCTAATACTTCCACAGATGTTTACACGATATCCTAGGGGCTAGATCAGCCTGAGAGAAATGTTCGTCGTAGTATGGGACAAATGTGGGGACTAAACACATGCAAGTGCGGCAACTTTTCCTTTGGACCGCCTCTAGAATTCATTTGGGAAGGTCAGGACTACGGTCGGAAATTTCACAGCGGTAGTGGAGCTCCAAAACGGCGAGAAGGAGGTAAGTTTCGGGCTGAATGACTGGAATATCAGCTAATTCTAGCCCAGGGAAGTTGAACGAAGCTATATTTGGCCGTACTTAGCACAGGTTTATACCGTCCAGCTAACGTTGAGGTGTACTTCACACCAGCAGAGATTCCGGACTGAATAAGCACCAGCAAGAGGTGGAGGCTTATAGATAGTTCAACTACTAAGATGCTGGAAATTGCTGCAGGTGGTCGTGCCGCATGAGGAGCTCGAAGGTTTGCTTGGGGCGCCTTCCGGAGATACCCGTTCCCAAAAAGGAAAGTTTCCCACGGTAGGTTGGTAGGTTGCCCGCCCAACGGGCTGACAAAAAAAAATTGTAGGTGATATCATTATTTCTTATCTTTGGACCCCCTTGCCACTCGCGCCCCTCGGACCTCTCATCGGCGATCTATCCCCGCGCTATACGCATTCCAGCCTTCTTCATCGCGAACTCGCTGCATCCGCACCTAGACCTAAGCTGTGTCTCCCGCCACTTCCGGCTGAGCAAGATGCCTTCTTTCGGCACCATGGCCCTCAATACGTGTATGTATCATGTCTGCATAGCTATCTAATTCCAAGTGCCCGCGGATTTACATGGCTGTTATCAACCGCGTATAAGACCCATCCAGGACGGCAAGTCCGATACGTTGAATGGGTGCCGCACTCCTACATTCTTCTCTTCTCTGCGGCACCAAATCGGTCTTCCCTTCCCCGCAGAATTCGACGACTGTGGCTTTTTTTATATATTGCGACGGGCGTCGCATATTTATCCCTGCATTCTCGTTCTCCGGCGGCTTTGTTTATTCTCCCTCCTTTGATTATTCTAAGGCTGCTCTGCAGCGCCCCATCGACTTCCAGATCCAGTCTCAAACGCCACCGATGCCTCAGTGGCATGCGGAGCTCAGCGCGCACGCATCCGATGATCAAAGCCCTCGCGTCGATGGCCAAGGTCCTCTAGTAATTGTGTTGCCATGCATTGCGGCTCCGCACGCCGAACTAGGTAGCTCGATCTCATCTCAATTCAAAGTATCTTGTCAAATCACAAAACGATGAAGATCTCGCCTCGGGCGCTGAATCAAGTCTTGCCAGTGACGAAACATTCTGCTGATAATGTCCCCAGTCCAGAATCGATACTCGGATCGGCGACGGAGTTCAGCGGCGCTGTATCGTGAGTCGGCAGTATTTTTATCAGCTCACGCTGATTTGCGAACTTACGAGCTATTCGTGGAGTTCACTGTGATTCATGAAGCTTTTTACCCACAATTCGAACACGATGGGTCGGATACGCAAGCGCATTGAAACCTTCAATGGGCATCGGGAACCATTGTGCAAAAGCCGATGATAAGCAGTGAACTGAGCTGGCTGTGAAAATTGCATTTTGTGCATGCTTCATATCTACAAAGTACTAGCATTCTCGATAGAGGACTATTGTGATCTCCGCGCAGATAGTCGAGGATATATGGCACCCAGAGGACTCTTGGGACATGATCTTATAGCAGGTACTCCATATTGAGGCCTATATACGACTTGACCTAGGATATAATACCTTAAGGTCGAACAGTGCAAACCCTCTATCCAAGGGTAAACAAGTCACTTAGTGCCAGTCCATATCAAGGAGATGGGATATATTGCATCCCTAGGCCATATAAGCAATAAATACACGAGACGGAGACAGGACTGTATCAGATGATATAGTGTCAACATCCAATAGCTGCACTATAAAGTGGCATATACGATGGTCGAATTGTGTATACAATGATCAGTCGGCGTATATGATGATCTGAATGGGGTTGTTCTGGTGCTGATAGGACTGGATGGCTGTAAACCCATCCAAGTCTATTCGGATGATTGAACTAGTGACACTTGGAGAGTACACAGTTGAGCTTACACACTAAACCCTCAAGCATATACACTCGAACCAAGAGTATGTATGGTTGCTGGGCAGATAGGAAGCCACATCTAGGACCATATGTGTGTGTGTGTGTTCAGTCGCCATATACATGCACTCAAAGGCTGTATCCATGACCGAAGCAGCATATACACTCAGTAGGACCGACGAAGGCACCCAGCCTGGCCTCTACAGCATTGATTCTGGACCGTTCTAGGCCCTGGGTCATGGTTAAAGCCGTCCGGGACATCGGACATCACCTGACAGCCATATGAGTCAGACCGAGTCAGGAAGGAATAGAGACTATTTGCAACCCAGTTATCCAAGGGGAAGGGTTCCGAGCCCTGTGTACATGCTAAGAAAGGCATATATAGTCAAGCGACAGGATGTTTAACAATGTTGACACTGATCCTCGCGCTGCGACACCTCACGTGAAGGGTCCAGGCTCCGGGAACACAAGTAGCCGGTTCGATCGGATCCGAACGGACGCGGATGACTCCGTTGATGGAATCAAATATCGATCGGAAGACTCCGGAACGATGTTCGACTGCCGTAAACTAGCACCTAAAGTCTGTATAAAGCACATATGAGACTTGGGAAGGAAGCCTAAAACAATATAAGACACTTCGAAGGTGTCCTGAACACTGTATACCTTGGAGTATGACCGTTCGCGCCTCAATCCCGATGGATCGGAGCTACGAGTCATACGGCTCCGCTGTATATCAGCAAGGAGGAGTCATCCACGAACGTGGGAAGGCCCTCGACCAATCATAGAGGTTATGGGAACGAGATATTCCGGATTGCGTGCTCATTTCATATATTATTTATCAGCTTGTAGCGTAATCATTGTTTGTAATCGTATATAGAAACAGTATATAAGGGCGCCTGCTCGAGAGGGAACAGTAGCGAATCGCGCCAGTGGCTGGTTGGAGGCTAGGAATAGTCACAACCAGCTGCTTGGTTAGATTGTGTGCTCTGTTCGCCTTAAGGCATTGCTCAGTAGAGTCTGCTTTATAGTGTGTGAATATACCTTTGGATTGATATAAACACCTGAGCCTGGAAGTTATAACATTTGAGCCTGGAAGTACATTGGCCTGGAAGTTAAACATTTGAGCCTGGAAGTCACAATACATTGAGCCTGGAAGTCACAATACATTGAGCCTGGAAGTTTTATTGGCCTGGAAGTTTACCTGGCCTGGAAGTTCTTACAAGTTTATACTTGTTCAATCGCGTTTATACAGTTCACCAGTGTGTTCTGGGGGGTTTACAAGCCAATCGCATCGGCGACTAGTTGGCGGCTAGAATATAGTCACGATTAGTTGTTGGTAGGTTGTGTGCTCCTTTACGGAAATCAACCATATACACGATTTAAAACACTGTTCTTGCATCTGCTCCAGGCCATATACACCATTGTACTCGTAGTCGACAATCAAGTCGATCCGTTTATAATTGTTGAAAGCCTGTTGAGCCCAGTCGATACCATTGCTGAAGGGCCTTTAAGCCCGAATAAAACCCAATATCGCGATCAAATCGCACCCTATTGTATCTCGGAAGGCCCTAAAAGCGCCGACCTACTGTGTGTTGTGTATACAATCTAGTCGATTGCAGACAAACATCCTTGGGATCGCTCGGACAAGGGCCATTTACACAAGTGATTCTTGGAAAGACTATCACCGTAAATCTCGTCTGATAGACCTAATACTTGGTCTTATCCCCGAACAAACAACACAATGACTTCTGTCTTGCAGTGGTTTAGTGTTTGGTTGGTGGTTTTGTGGTAGTTAGTTGTTGGTCTCGACCTTCAGCACTCCTGCATTGCACTATTCCTGCTCACTTCCCACACTGCTGGGTCAGTTGCCAGTGTATCACCGAGGCAAGGTATTCTCATTTCTCCCGCCGGCCATTCCGAAATTCGTCCGCTCTGGGTTCGTGGAATCCTGGCCCGGCCTCGGACTTTGTATGCTAATCTTTCTTCCTGTGTTCAGTCACCCGACATTGATATTGTTTGGACCCGGGCCGGGTACACTGGAACCTTGTGGATTGGCTAGGGGTAGCAACTCGGATTATTGTGGCGGCTCAACGGCATCAACTTCTGCGCGGATTGCTCGCGCGCGTTCCTCAAAATTTGCGAGAGTACCGGCCGGCGTGTCTAGGCACGGATCTAACTCGATACCGGATAATTCAAGCTGCGTTTCAAATCGCTCCACTCCCACTAATTTCGTGGTATCGACGGGGTGTAACATGTCCAATCCAAATAGGGATGCTCAATTCTTAGTTCATCCAGTTCATCTGGCTTTAGTTCATCAATTATTTGTTTGAAACAAATAAAGATTTGATCTCCGGCTGGCGGGAACGCGACCGGCAAGAGAGTAGCACTTCGGATAGGCATCCTACTAGCTTTTGAGGGCCACTGCTGCGCATGGCAGTACGAGTCCTCTTAATTTTACCCCTGAATCTTTTGTAATTAACTCTCAAATCCATATCGCATACATTGCTGCACTGTAGAAAACAGGTTCAACACAGGGTATTATCTGTTCCGTCTTAAGGAATCAGGTCTTGTGTCCGTGGACCGTATACTATCCGTGAGGGGGAAATCCCGGGTGTTAATTGGCGTGCACGTCACGCGTTCACTCATACATTACTCATACTGGCGGGGATTTTATATATATTTTAAAGAGACAATCTCATCGTCATTATTCGGTAGCTTGGATATTATTTCACCTTAAAAATGTGTGTGTGGAATATGAAGAGTCTTTCAGCTGCCCCCAATTTTCCAGATGCAAGTTGGCCTGATTTAGACACTTCCGACCCTCTCAGGTCATGCAGCATGGTGCTCCCGCGGGCCACGAGGAAAGACCTACAGGCGGTGACAAGCGGCTATTTCTGTGATTTGGAGCTGCCGATATGTTCCCATGCACCGTGAGCTCCGAGGGACCGAAGGTCGTCGATGAGCAGCATATATCTCATTCAAATTCAGGAAGCTCGGCAGGAGCGGGCAAGCTCGGCGCAAAGCGTCGAACCAGTGGGTGACGACCAGGCATGTGAACACGAGAGGTGGGGAACCAGTATTTGGTGCAAGAAAACATCGCAGTACTGGGTGAGAACTAGAATAGTACTAATTGCTGGTTGGCAATGGCACTAGTGTTACTGCGGTCAGGTTCTGAACCGCTGGTGAACCTGAACCGGACCCGAACCGGACCTGGGGTCTGGTTCAGTGGCTGTGAGGTTATCTGAACCGAATCCGAGGTCCAGTTCGAGGTTCAATAAATTCCACAAATCTCCGAACCTGGCTGAACGCATTCGAACCGGTTCGAAGCTCACCTCAAAACCACTCCCACCGACTCGAAATAAGTACCCCAAAGCCTGAGGGTGCATCGAAAATTTCAAACTGCTACTCGGGTTGGGCAATGTCATTCCCTGTGAGATTTGAATTGCATTTGCCTCAGTATAAACCATTTATGAGTTCTGCCCTGCGATAAATTGGCGAGAAACCTCAGCTGAGATGTTCAAACGAGTCAGCAGAGAAGGTTTTCACTTTTGTTCGAAATCTTGACCTGAATAATGTGGCGTGTTCGAAAATCAGATGCCCATGTTAGTGTCTCTGATAGAGGCAGAGAATAAGTAGGGACTGACGGGTTTCCCAGGATAGTGAAGAGCTCAGAGAATAGCTTTATGCCCAATATTATTATTATGTGTCCTGAATGTATCGTTCATGTGCCACCTCTAAGTTCGATTGATAGCATTATTGCCCTGTGTGGTCCAGATGGACAGCTGTGCTACACCTTTCTGTGAGATAGACGATGGTCAATGTTTTGAATTCCAATGAGGAGGACCATTTGCAGGGTCTTGGGTCCGTGCCACAAAGATATAGTATGATTGTGCCGGTTACGAGCTGTCCAAACGATTTTGATCAGAATAAAATAGGTTCAGGGTCCAAACCTGTTCTGAACCTGAACTGGACCCCGTCGAACCTGAACCTGTGGTCCGGTTCACTGGCTGTGAGGTTCAGCGAGCCGAACCTGGGGTCCAGTTCAGGGTTCGGAAAATATGGATGTGAACTTCAGAACCTGAACCGGACCACGGCAACACTAAATGGCACTGGCTTGGCAGCCCTGACTTCCACCAGTACCATTGCCAACAAGTAGGTTTCATGGGGAGGCTTAGGGCACTGGCAGAGGCCCTATAATCATCTGCCCTTGATTTTGACTCGCCTCTGGGACCGGAGTTCTTTATTTCGGAGTCCCCGCTTATGCAATTGAGATCTAGAAGGAACTACACCAAAAGAGCCTGTACACTGTCGGTTGGAATATTGAGGAACGGATGCAAAATATTAGTCCTCTTAAATAGGTCCTTGATGATGCCTCACAGGTTGAGGACGAGGTGAAGGTCGGAGGTAGAACGATAAAACTGCTCAGAGAAAGCAGCAGCCTAAGTGGTGGCGGTACCAGGAATAAAGATCGGTGATTTGTACTGAACAGATGCCTACGTGGCCTCAGTTTAATTGGCCTGTGCCGTGGTGAGAAACCCGAGTACATCAAAGGAACTTCTGTACCACAGCTCTTCGTGAGAGTATTCCAAATTGGGAGAAGATCTACAGCTTGCTCTCGCGGCGAGGTCCAGAATAAACTGTGGAAGTATCGGGAATTTGGGACATGATGTGAATAGTAGCATCGTATGGAATAATTTGTAAATCAAAGACCTGTAACTGAAAGCCATCCATCTCGTTGAGAGAATGGATGTTGAATGGTGGATTGTGAGGCCTGTCAATTGTTACATATTCCGAGGCCAGGATGGGATGACAAAATCAATTACAGGGACGTGAATAGAGAGTTTGCACGGAACCATTTGCGTCATTGAGGGGAAGTTCGGACTTTGTTCCCAGGGCGTAATCCAATCCGGAGCTTTCACCGCACCAACAGGCCTCTCTCAGCACCCATCTGGCATACTGAAAGTGGGGGATATAAATTGGTAACCATTAGCCATTCAATGGCTGTTGCACAAGGTCGCTAATATCAGTTTTCCTGGACATGGAGCAGATTAATAAGGTCAACTTGGTCCCGCAGCAATGCCACGTCAAGATCAAAAAAGAACAATGGCATAGGCAGACGCTTCAGAAATTGCCACGTCACAATCAAAAAGAACAATATCCGCGTGTATTATGCGCGGACCGGCAACGCCGGTCCGATTCACCGGATCAGCCTGGATCAGCCACCGACTTCCGCCGTACGCCCCGATGTACGCCGGATTCTACTGACTAAAAAACCTGTACGCCGGAGTGCACTGTATATCAATGAATAATTATATCTTTTTTTTTCTCATTGCAAAATACGCCGAATACCGCCGGAATTCACTGGATGTACCGCACATTCCGGTGGATAGCAGCCGTATACATCAAGAAAATCCACTGTGTCCTGGCACCTCACCTGTTGGAATATGCTGGTATTCACCGAATTCCTCCAAAAATGTATGGCAGATTTTTTGGTTCCCGGTGTAATCCAGTGCATAATACACCATATTCCACTGGAATCTACCAGAATCCAAAAGATGATATTAAGATATGTAGAGGTGGTTTTTTTTTCCATTTGAAACCGCCCATCATAAGTACTTCATACGTAGTGCTGAATGATGGCTATTCCAAATCTTCAACCCTCCCAGAACTCTCTCCGTATTCACTCGCTACAGAATTTGAATTTATTGATGATAAGCCACCGGAATACAGTGGTGTCCGGTGCATAGATGCAGAGACGGTGGAATACAGCGAAATACGCTGCACAAAACGGTGACATCAGCGGCGATCGCTGATTGACACTATCGTACGGTATCTCATCAGTGGATTTGGCACAGATCCGATGGGATCCGATATACATCAGCGTAGAGGGGACAGTGGATTACTATTATTACGTTCGGTTACGTTCGTGATCCGGAGCTCGTGTTCGCTTCCCCGACGCTTCCATCGCGTCGATCCCCGCCACCCGCACTGCGCCTCATACGCGAGATGCGTCCCAATCAGCTCCTGGTCACTGGCTCCATTGTATTCGACTACTATCTATATGTGGAACGAATAATCCAACCGCTGCCACTGGCCACTGGGCTTAAGTCCACTTCACTCGCAGTTCAATTTTGAGGTAAGCCAACACAAAGCCCTGAACCGATTTTTGAACAGTTAAGTCAAGTTAGTCAACGAGGTAAGTTTCTCTCCTTAGTTTACAGTGTACCTTATTTTGTTGCAGTGCAATTATGTAAATGTGGTATGTTCATTTTTTTAAAATTCCACGGCAGGATCGCGACATTAGAATGATGCGTCCCGAAATGTTACAGCCACGGGGGCGAAGTTGCAGTGGATATACATCGCTAGGGTTAACGGCTGAGCGTCAAAAGAGAGTGGATTATTGAGTTGGATGCCGATACTTGGCCGGTACGACAGATGCGGGGTATATGAGCTTGGAATCAACGTCACGCAGCGGGCCGCATCAGCTGAGCCTAAGAAGAAAGCGGCTGGTGGAGCTGGAGGCTCTCTCACTGAGTCTTAGTCAATGCGTACTGCAATCTGCAGAGGGCGGCGAACCGGCGGTGCATCAATCCCGCAAATCATGTAAACTTCGCTGTCATATTCGGGCTTCTCCTCGGACATCAATAATAGTAATCCACTGTAGACTCGTCAGCGTACGCCGATGTACGCCGCTGTACGTTCATGGTCCGGGCATAAAACTCATATCCGCCGGGACCTCAATGACATGTACATAAGCCTCAAAGAAGCCTTTAGGGATACACACCGTGCCGTAAACGGGGACAGCCGCCAATCCTGGGACTGAGGACGGATACGGCCGTCTATTCGACTTTCGGGACCTACAGTAGCAACGGTACGGGACGGCCGCCAACCGCAAATTTGACGGGACGGCGCAATGGTGCGAGAGATGTGACCTCGGCCATCCAATCATGAGCGTCAGTAACGTTGAACCTGACATGAAGACTCCTAGACACTGACATTCACCATGCATTATATATACTCGTTCCTTGTGAAAGAAGAGAGATTGAAGAACACCTGTGGTTGTTCTGCCACGGCTTTGAAGCCCTCTGAAGCCGTCTCAAGGTCCTAAGTAGACTGAGGCCGTTGCAAGCGATTTACCATTTTTTTTCCCGACATCACGTGCGTCGTTGGATCCGAAAATAAATGACAAGCCTTTATGAAAGTGGATTTTAAAACCCATCGAAATTTTGGGGATTAGCTGACCCGTCAGAAGGAATTTGCTGTTCACTGACTCCAATTTTAAGTGAAAAGAGGCAACATTCCTACTCAAAATAGCGAAGCCCGTCTACGGCCGTCAATGGCTGCATTTTTGGCGAGATGGACGGGAATTTGGCCGTCCCGCATCCGCGCCGTAAATTTCTTCGGCCGAATGTCGACGGCACGGGACGGCCTGCAGTTGACGGTCCCCGTCACACCCGCAAAAACGGGGACGGTGTGTATCCCTATAAGCCTTCAACTTGGCTCACTTCCGTGTACCGATCCGTGTAATGCGAGTGCTGGTTTTGACCTGATATCCAAACTCCACTCCTATTAATAGTTTTCCACGAACGTATGATGCATTTCATTCCAGCTAGGTTTGTAACTTGATCACGGTTGTGTTGCTCAGGTTCCTGACTCGCAGCTTTCCCGCAGTGGAAGTTTAAGGGGAAAATAATAGGGAACACTTCATTTCAAGCTTCAGTTCAATATGGCTTACTTGTGGGTTTTCTGGCAAAAACCGCTCCATTATACTAGTCATGGTATTCAAGGTACGACTTATACATGAGCTTCCCTTCAAGTTACTTATTTATTCCCGGAATCTGGGTTCATCGATGCAATGTTCCTCTAACCTGCACTATAGGTTCAATTCATCAAACTGCACAGTGTCTCGAGGTGAGATATTGTCTCGGGCCTCAGTCCAAGGATTTCAGTCTAAGCTGCTTCAATACTACTCTGCTGACGCTCTTCGATCCGCAACTTGAAAAGCTTAAAATTCAATTCACAGCTGTGCCGCATTGCAGTTTATTAGAGAGTTGATTGGACCAATCCCGAAGCTAGATCCCGTTCAGTATGCATTCCAGCATTTAAACAGATTCTTGAACCACTCAATTGTGTGTTGATCAGGTAAGTCTCGAGCATCTATGCCCAATTTCCGTTCACCACTTTATAGAGTACCGAGCTTGATTCAACGGAGTCCACGATCCACTCAGTGCGATGAGTTTCTTAAAAAAACATTTTCTGTGGGTCCTTTGCTTCATATTCCGCGGCCTTTGCACATACTAAGGACCACAAATATTTTAGAGCAATGTACTGCACTAACTGTTTGATTTATGGGAGCCCACCACCTCTCTTGACACTGACAGCCTAGTTGGCAATAAATAGGCTAGTGTGATTGTAAGTAGTAGGTGGGAAGTAGTTTGGAAGTGTGTCAGAATCCTCATGGACACGGGTCGGAGGCGACACGTCAGCCCGGCAGAGCCACGTGAGCGCGACGCGAACTTGGAGCACACGACGTGGAACCTACACGTCGTGGACGTGGATGAAACGCGTCGCAGACGTGTCCGTAGGACATGTCGCACGCACAGCCATCAGCTGGGACCATGAGACGCATTGAGATGCGTCTGGACACGTCTTTACTACGTGTTTCACGCGCCATGCATTGCTTATTCAGTCGGAGAGTTCGAACAGTTCACTATTGTTCTAGCTATTCATTGTACTCCTGAGGAGTATAGATACTGTACTGTACTCTCACTGAATACACCATTTTTTTTCCCTTCCCCATTTTACAACAAGGTGCACGCAGCGCACTGGCCCGTGCCTTATGTGAACAAAATCCAAGAAAGAAAGGACCGGAGCACAGCTGTGTCTCATTACCGTACCAAATAAATGGGTGCCCGTGCCCTCATACTACGATGGAAATATGTGAGAAGAGCCCGAGGGTACCCACCCAGCGAGCAGTGTACCGGAATAAGCAGTCTTAAGCTCATAGTTTTTCTACAATCACAATCACGGAAGAATTAATATACGAACTCTTGAGAATCATGGGGGATTTAGAATGGGAAGTCGATTGGCTGAGCACGTAGTCCCGTCCATCCCACTGGGGCGCACTTCGAAAATATTCTGACAAATACCCAACTACGTTAAGTTCCGCAGCTCGGAACAAATATGACCATCAAAACAATGCCCGTGAAAGTGGACTATCCACTTTCATTTTGAGACAATGGAAACTCGACAGATCGATCTCTCAACAGAAAGAACGCAGTAAAGTGAGAGGAGAGCAACCAAATGACTGGGATATGATGTCTCGGAGAAACGCAACATGAAAGAGCAGGCTTTCAAGTAGATCCACCATTTCAATTGCATGGAAGCCGATAGTAACAATTATATCGCGTCGCTGTGTTCTAGTGTTCAAGTCCGAAAGGCAAGCGGGTAGGTAGGTAGGGGGGTATATTCCGGCGCGGTCCCATTAAGAACCAACCGGGAGATACACCCATCTATCATATGATCTCGATGAAGCATGTCATCCGCGGATCACTGATAAATATTGGGATGTCAGTCTTGTCTCACCCGAACCTCAGCTCGGCTATGAACACGAACCTCGGATCGACTTCCTTCAAGCACGTCCTTGCTGCACCAGCGGCCACAAGCCAAAAATTTAGAAGGAAGAAGCAAAATAACCGCAATCGAGGAGCTTCACAAGAGTGTAGAAAAAATACAGGCGCACCCCGCCAGGGATCGAGACGAACACGTATTTCGGACTGAGTCTTGCGCTGAGAACAAAACGGACACGGATCTCGGTAGTCTCAGTGCCAGACTGCCACGACATCCCAATTTGGGAGCCCTGTCGTGACAGTCTGGGCCGTAACCAGTCAATTAGCCGGACCTTCGCGCTATGTTTCTGCGTTTTTGAGCTTCAGTTTTCAACCATTTCCCGACGGTTTGTCCTCAACTCTTGGAGAGACATTCATGATCTTGTCCAATGGTTTATTTTTCATTAAACATAGTGCAGCTGCTGAAAAGAAAGAGATCCTTGCCGAAGAGAAAGAGATCCTTGACTGGATAACATCTCTTAATTTTTTCCAGCGACAGGCTGATGTCTTCCGTGCTTGGCAACCCGGCACGGGTGAATGGCTGCTGTCAGATGCAACTTTCAAGAACTGGAAATTAGGACCCAGAGGAGTGCTGTGGTGTCAAGGAATATGTACGTTATCATGCACTCCATCAGCCACAGTTCTAAATTTTGGGGAGAGTAGCTGGGGCTGGAAAGACTGTCCTTGCGTGAGTCTGGGCTTCTAATTTCGAGCACCGTGCTAAACTCCCAATAGGTCGGTGGTGGTAAATCACCTCCAGGCTCAATTTCTGAACAATGACACTGCAGTGGCATGCATCTACCTGAACCACAAGGAAAGGGAGGTCCAGACTCCAGAAAATCTCCTTGCCAGTGTCTGGAAACAGCTCATTCTGGACAGATCACTCCCCCCAGCTGCACATGATCTGTACAAGTATCATCGTCTGCGAGATACTAGACCTTCACTAACCGAAGTATTTGACATACTTCAGTCTGCCATGGCCCAACACTCAAAATGTATATTATTGTTGATGCTCTGGATGAGTATCCTGAGGATCAGCGGAATATCTTGCTTGAACATTTGTCCATGTTGCAGGGACCCACCACCAGTCTGATGATGACTTCAAGACCTCATGTTACTCTGGATGATCTGTTCCCAGATGTCCTAGGCCTGGAGATCAAGGCAACGGAAGATGATATCCGGCAATATGTGGACAAGCAAATTCGGAAATCACCAAGATTATCGAAGCATGTTCAAATTAGGCCGGAGTTGCATGATGAAATCAAGTCTACAATTTCCAGCAACACAGATGGAATGTAAGTGTTGTAAAAGATCAAGACTACAATTATAATAACAATAACTTCTCCGCATAGGTTTTTGCTTGCCAAGCTTCACACAGAATCCCTTGCAGCAAAGAACACTGTCAAGGCAGTTCGGGAGGCTCTTCGACATCTACCCCAGAATTTAAACCACACATATGAGGAGGCAATGAACAGAATCAAGAACCAGAACAAGGAAGACAGACAATTAGCTATTCAAGCCCTCACATGGGTTGCCTATGCCAAACGGCCTTTATCTGTGGCAGAGCTGCAGGAAGCCTTGGCTATTGAACCTGATGCAACAACCTTGGATGTTGATAATCTTCTGGACATCAATATTGTCTTATCGGTCTGTGCTGGATTGATTATTGTTGATGAAGCAATGTCAGTTGTCCGGCTCATCCACTACACAACACAAAGCTACTTTGACAGCATCCAGCCAGTCCAATTTGCCGATGCTCACACAATAATTGCATCACAGTGCCTTGCATACCTTTCCTTCAATGAATTCTCCCAATGTAATATATCATATAGTATGGTCCACGAATGGGTGAAAGGCCACCCACTAGCTGCATACAGCCAACATTTACTTCTACACGCTGCTGAAGCAAACAGACAGCTAGATCTCCAACCAGGCCTAACATTCTTCCTTGGAAAGTTATCTGGGACAGTCTCTACAAGTGGCAACCAGCACCCCCCTGGAACTATTATGATAAAGACTGGCCCCTAAACCCATCACTTCTGTGGCTCTCAGCTGCCTCCAACCTGATACATATAGCCACTTACTTGTTAGGTCAACCAGTAGATTATGACACCAGCATTGACTCTGCTTTGTCTGTTGCAGTCTTTTATGGTTACATTGAGATGGCTCAGCTCCTCATAAAGCAGTATGGTGCCAATGTGAACTACCAGGCAGGGTTTTATGGAACTCCACTCCAGGCTGCCTCGCATCGGGGACATGAGTCGGTTGCTCAATTCCTCATTGAGATGGGAGCAGTGAATGCTGAGGGAGGCTACTATGGAACTGCACTTCAGGCTGCCTCGCTTCGGGGACATGAGTCAATTGCTCGATTTCTCATTGAGAAGGGAGCAGATGTGAATGCTGTGGGAGGCCACTATGGAAATGCACTTCAGGCTGCCTCGCATTGGGGACATGAGTCGGTCGCTCGATTTCTCATTGAGAAGGGAGCAGATGTGAATGCCCAAGGAGGGGGGTATGGAACTGCACTCCAGGCTGCATCTGAAGGGGGACATGAATTGATTGCTCAATTTCTCATTGAGAAGGGAGCAGATGTGAATGCCGAGGGAGGATTTTATGGGACTACACTCCAGGCTACATCCCATGGGGGACATGAGTCGATTGCTCGATTCCTCACTGAGAAGGGAGCAGATGTGAATGCCGAGGGAGGATTTTATGGGACTACACTCCAGGCTGCATCCCATGGGGGACATGAGTCGATTGCTCGATTCCTCGTTGAGAAGGGAGCAGATCTGAATCCCCATGAAGGACATTTTGGAACTGCACTTCAGGCTGCATCCTATTGGGGACATGAGTCGGTTGTTCAATTCCTCATTGAGAAGGGAGCAGATGTGAATGCCCAAGGAGGACATTTTGGAACAGCACTTCAGGCTGCTTCCTATTGGGGACATGAGTCGGTTGTTCAATTCCTCATTGAGAAGGGAGCAGATGTAAATGGCCAGGGAGGCAAGTATGGAACTGCACTCCAGGCTGCATGTGCATGTTTCTGGGGACAGGAGCCAGCAGAGCCAGTGGTTCAACTTCTCATTGAGACAGGAGCAGATGTAAATGCCCAGGGAGGCAAGTATGGGACAGCACTTCAGGCTGCATCCCATTGGGGATACAAGATAGTTGCTCGCCTTCTCATTGAAAATGGGGCTCATCTCAACCAAACTGCCGAAGACACCACTGCACTGTGGGTGGCAGCAGCCAAAGGTCGTGAAGCTGTTGTTCAACTCCTCATCGAAAGCGGAGCCAACCTTGATATACAAGGTCCCTATGGTACCGCATTGGAGGTAGCTTTTACCTGGGGACATGAATCAGTGGTCAAACTCCTCATCGAGAATGGGGCACATCCTGTTTCACCACCAGAACGTCCGAGATCGGTATGTTTTTATCCTTCTTCTTATTATTAGATTACTCACGGATATAACAGGCGGCCGGGTACATTGAGAGACAATGGAGAGAAGAGATTTACGATGGAGGTTTGACTGTCAATTACACTTGTTGAGTACTTATTATGGTTGAGTTGCTAGTCTGAGAGTTGTTAGTCTGTACAACAATGGAATCTATATGTTTTGTATCACCGTCTCACTCAGCTAGAAGGATGGAGCTCCAAGTGAAGCATTTGCATAAACCAGATATCAGAACTCTTTCCTCATCTCATGTAGGCAATGTATTTTGACTCGAGGGGGAGAATTAAATTGAGACGAGGCCCGAGAAATGCCGCACATCCAAAAATCTCGTAGAGCATCCCGCTCGACAAATAGCTATGATTACATTGCGTGGTTGAAAATGGAATAATTCGTGGGATTGCAGTCTTCTTGCGTATCCAACGCAAGGAATTTACCCTTTCAAGTTCAACAGGAAGACTTATTTGCGAATTTCCAATTGTCATAATAATTTGGGTGCGTGAACTCATTATTCAAAGAGAGAACGCCGTATAGGCCCTCAAGTTCCCTGTTATTGGCTGGGTATCGGCATACAATATTGACGCACTTTCCAAGGGACATACGGCACATGAATTTATGTTTTTTTGTATCCAGCCGGAGATGATTCGGAACTTTTGCGCAATGTTGTGAACCACGAACAAAGTAGACGGGCGGAGATAGGCCAGAACTTCAACGAATAAACGGTAAGTTGAGTCAGACTAGACGTCGAGTAGAATATTATATGGTTAGCACTTGTACACCTGATTATAAATAATATTTGATTATAAGCCTCGAAGGGGTGCGGGCGAAGGGATCCGTTGAACGATACATTTCGTCCTCCCGGAGCCCGAGTGAGCCCGTTAGAAGAGGAATTATGATGGGGATTTGTGTGGAGGATCTGAAGTTGAGGGGAGAAATGAAGTATAAAGAATGCCCTGCTCAATACTGGTGTCGCCAGGCTGTCCGAGAAACAAGTGGGTCGGCGCGAATGGCGGTACGAAGTTCCCGAAAATCCACAGTAACTTTGAGTTGGAAGGTTTGCAAACCCACCACGAAGAAATAAAAGCGAAACTCAGTACTAATGAGAGTCTAATCGCGGGATCGATCATATCGATCGTAGGTAGAAGGGAAACTTAGCACTCAAAGGTTGTCGGAAATGCGCGCGCGAAGTAGAGTAAGGACAAAAAAACGTTGACACGGATCAAGATTCGGCTAGCCACCATCGCTCGAGTCTCACGCAATGAGCTCGACACTTTGCTGAGAATTCAATGCGAGGAATGCGGGGAAAGAGATGATATTGAATGAGGTAGGGATGCACGAAAGGTAAGCGAGCATTCCAGTGGGGAGGAAACCAAACACGAGGAGCCACTAAGGGGGCATCACGCACTCGCAGCCGCAGCCGCGCGATCATCGCTGCTTCGCGTCGCGCCTCCCAGCACCTCCACTATGCCCGCCCGTGCCGAAGAAACCATCGTGCTCCTTGCGCGCGAGGTAATGCACGAGCGGAGACCAGGAGGCGGCGTCGTTCGTAGAGCGAGACGACAACACGCCCGCCACGGAGGCATCCCCCGACAGAGGCGGTGGCTCAGGTGACACATGCTGGCGCCATACCGCTCGACACACAGCTCGTGGAGACCCTGCACGTATGCTCCCCTCGTCCCGGGCGCACCCACGTCCGCGCTCCTCGACAGCGATCCGCACTCCCGCTGCGTCCCCACCCGCCATATTCGGGGCGGATAACGCTCGCACGACGCCACCGCCACCGCCCTTCCGTGCTCCTTGCGAGGGGCGTGCGCCACTGCAAGTGGGGCGCTCGCGGAGTACATTCCCCGCGCTCTGGCTTCTCCCCGTCCGTACGCGCGCGACCTGCTGAGGCGGTGCGACCTCCGCCAGCTGCATGTGCGCGTACGGCACCACCTCCACCCGCGTCGCCCTGCTCGCCAACGGCACCAGCATGTGCGCGCGCGGGAACTCCGCTCGTATCCCCGCACCCCGCCACCACACCACCGCCTCCGCCCGCGCCGTGGCGCAGTTCCTTCGTGGGCGGGAAGTGGGCGGTAACGTGCTCGTCCGTGGGGCACCGCGCCGCGCTGCTCATAGTGTGGGGCGCGGGTACGGGTACGGGTACTCTGAGAATGTACCGTACCCCAACCCGCCAAACCCGTACCCCCAACGGGTAAGGGTACAAACCCGTACTCTTGAACCCACGGGTTGGATGTCGTAAACCCTCGGGTATAAACCCGTACGAGTCCAGACCCGCGGATAAGATCAAAAAATCCAACTCAGTCCAAATGACTGAACGATAGAGGCTTGAAGGAGGGATTTGAATTCAAATGTTGACAGCTAACTGACAGTACAGCAGTATCTCACTCCCCGCGAGCTTTCTTTACCTGCCCTGCACCATCACTCTGATCTTCAGCCTTACGCTTCTGATTGCCCTTGCGCCCAATCCCCATCAGCCCCTCAATTGCCTCGATGACATCCTGATCTCGCACGAGGTCCTTCTGGCTCCAACTGCCGAAACACAGGAACTTACGGATAGACTTGCCGGTGAGACGGTTGCGGGTGAAAACGAGGAGATGACGGCCACGGGAGAAGACACGCTCGACTGCGGTTGACGTTGCTGTAAATATGAGTTAGCAATGAATCGATGGTAGAAAATTTACTCACAAGGAACACTGTGGTAATCAAGCGCCATCCGTGCCAGCTCCGGCCAAATATGACGTCTTTCCCACCACCACTTCAGCGGCTCCGTGACGCCAGGCTCGAGTGGTTCGCTTAGGTACTGCTCCAGATGGTTCTTCTCGGACGGAGTAGAAGGGAGGTCAATATCAAGGAGACCAAACCAGTCTGAGGCCGATGCATCTGCAGTACTAGAGGACACACTCGCCTGAACTCGTTGTAAGCAATCGACATGGAACCATAAATGAGACTCACGGTATCATCAGTGATTTCAACCTCATCAACTCCACGCCCAGCTACCAGGTACGTTTCATATTCCTCTGATACAAGATTCTTCGCAGTCGCGATCCACGTCTCATCCCACTTGCGGGACTTGAAGTACTGCAGTTTGAGACTCGGATGAAGAACTATATGCGGGCACATTAAAAAAATTAATCAAGTCGAAGTGAAAACACGTACCCATGGCAATGCGATAGACATTGGACATATCTGTTGCTGAGTAGTACTTGTTCATTGTCGTCTTTGCCAGCCCCAGCGCCTTTCTGATCGAGGGGTCGACAACGCGTTTGGTCCGTGCAGAAGGCTGAGTCGAAACAATCGTTGTCGTAATGAGATCATCGACTTTGTCCATGGTGGTAATGACATTCGCGATGGTGCTTCTGTTGTCTGAGGAGAATAGAAGTGTCGCCTTCTTAAAGATCTGTCGAACTTGGTGTGAGTACAACATCAAACGTCGAAAGAAGCACATACCTCAAGCGTGTGAACCATATCCTCGACAATTACCCAGTCGTCATCTGACAGTTCATACTTGCGGAATGGTAGATTACGATCAGCAGTGACAGCATTTACGACCTCTTTGTACTGCAGCGCGACAACAAGCATATCATATGTAGAGTTCCAGCGTGTGCGCACATCGCGTGGTAAGAGTCGCACGGCCATATTCTTGTTTGTGCAGGCAGTGCGCCAGGCAGGCAGCGCCTTCGTGGTGGAGTGAACTAGTGCGAACGCGAAGTTACGGATCTAGCCAAGGATGAATCGGAGTTAAATTAAAAGTTGAAGGCAGGTGCAAAAACGTACGCGAGAAATGACAGATTTAGCCTGCTTGGTTTGCGCAAGCATGTCTACCCTACTAGCCTCATCTAACTCGTCCCATGCATCGTGGTCCTCCTTGTCTGCTACGGACTCTGTATCCGATGCGTCCGCGAGATCAGGAAGCGACTCATTGTCTTCCAACTCCAGAGAGAGCGCCGAGGCCCCATCACCATCGTCTAAGTCCGCATCATCGTCATCATCGATGGCCGCTCCACCCTTCTTCTTTACGGGAGGTTGGAAAGGACGAAGGAAGGACTTGACGCCGAGGTTCAAGGTATGATTGAAGCAACGCACATGATTCTCTGGCTGAAAGGTGTTGTGTGCACTGTTGCCGAGAGCAGTGTTTTGGGTATCGTTAACCGTGGCATTATCACCCGTCCACGCAAGGATCTGAAAGCGTGAATGAGTACCCTAATATCCAACATGATTGAGTCTGAGAAACGTACCTTGTGCTGTAGACCAAAACGCTCCAACATTGCATCAAATTCACGCGCAAGAACTTCACCAGTGTGGGACTGAGGTGTGTAATTAGAACGTGAACGGCATTAAGATTGAAAACGTACCTCGGGGACCTCAAAAACATCGAGCAAAAAGACAAGTGGCTGGCCCTCGTGTTGGAGATGAACCGTCCATGCAACAAATGCCCGATGATTAGGTGAAGTCCAGGCATCTGTTGCAAAACTGAGCCGACCATTGTAGTTCTGTTCATAGCATACTGAGGCCTTAGAAGGTACCGGAGACAAGAACAAATGACGTACATCGAGCAGGTTCACAATGCGCTGGGAGCAACGCTCGAAAGCGGCGTTGAGATCGCGGCCAATAGTACGGCGGCTGGGTATGCTGAGCTCTGGGCGGCCAGCCAAGAGCATCTCCTTGAGTTCCCGGTCTTCCATGATCTTGAATGGTCGATTGGCCTCCGCAAGCCAGCGCACAATGTGGGCGCTAAAACCGTCAGTCTTTGGGGAAATGCAACAGTTTAGCGAACGTACCGGAATTCGGGCTCCGTGTGTGCGCGATGTGTGACCTTAACTGGCCGTTGGCCTGCGCGCGCAAATGAAGCAAAGATGCTCCCATCGCGAGGAGAAGTACTGGGACGGGCACCAGTGAGGCGGGCCTTGACAACATCCTTTCCCCAGCAGGCCTCAGCGTGCTTCTTGAGGTTCGATGTCGAAGAGCGATCCGAAGCTGGCTGACCATCGAGCTTGGTTTGGTACCGATGGACACCCTTAAACCCTATGTTGCAGCATAAACGATAAGCGTAACTGACAACAAAGAGTCGAGAAAGACACATACCGGAGCGCTTCTTACAACCACCCGGTGCAGAGCAGGAGAACTGCTGGAAGATGCGGCCATTGTCGTCCTTCTTTGTCGCAACATCGGAGCTGAAGAACTGATAAATGCCAGATTTCCACTTGGCTTTAACGTCGTCTACAGGGCCATCAGAGTGTGTGCGTGGAATGAAGAAGATTGTTGCACACCATCAACCTCTCCATCATTCACATCTGAGTTTACACTGATAACCTCCTCGACAGAGGCAGATTTCTTCCGTCCTGTGAACGTCATGAGAAGTTTGAAGTACGGAAACTCTCAGGCATAAAGACTAACCGATGGCACTGGCAGCACTTGTGATTGATTTGACAGTTTTCTTGGCTTTCTTCTTGACTTTCTGGAGGGTATCGGAGACCTTGGACCGGACACTGGAAACTCGAGAGACGATAGACGAGGGCATGAAGAGAAGAAGTGAGAAGCAATGGTCACAGAAGGTGCATTTTATACCACACAGAGGCTGAGCTCCTGTCGCGCATAGCTCTTGGCAATCGAGAGTGACAGTTGTACCTGATGTGATTACTGAATTGAAAGGTGGAGCCAAGAGCTAGGAGCAAGGGGTTTAATGCACAGTTAGGAGACTTGCGAAAATAGTACGAATACACCTGCGAGAATCACTTAGAAAAGAGGGAAATAGAGAGTATTTGGCGCGCCTTGCAGGCCATTTTCAGATCATTTTTCAACCACCGAGGATCGTTGCCCGTTGCCCAGTCCATCTACTACTTGAGAGGTTGCTGACTGGCCCGAACAGCCGGAGCAATCGGTTGTGGAGTAGAAGTCTCAGGAGGTGCGAATCATCGCTGGTATCCAAAGGGGATGCAGACGACAGGGGAATATGGTGAGAGCATTGGAGGACACTTTAGCAGCAAGAGTAACGCCCAAGCTGTCATGGCATTCATCTAGACAGAGTCAATTTGATTCTAGATTGTCCTCCGACAGCGGTTTGAAAGGCAAGCAGCACAGAGTAGATATCCGACAGCCGTAAGTACTAAGGACAAAGCAAGCTGTCTCGGAGTGGAAGTGGCTACACAGCCCGATCATCATCTGGAGCGTCTTCGGGTGCCTCGGATCAGGTCTAATCGGGGCTGGTGGATAATTTGTGTAAATACCCGCAAATACCCGTAATACCGCGGGTCGGGTAACGGTATTCTCCGGGTCTATCAGACCGCTGACCCGCTACCCGGACCCGCCCGACCCGACCCGGTAACCCGCGGGTTTTACCCGTACCCGCGCCCCACACTAGCCGATGCTGGCACATCCTGAGGGCCACGCTCGCGGAGTCGGTGTAGGTGTCGCTGCCGTCGCGCTGCTGGTGTGCCACGCCGCGCGCGCTCGGAACCGGGGAGAGACGGGGTGCTGGGCGCACGCGTGACCCTGGGAATGCAGCGCAAGCGTGGACGGGCGCAGGGGCGATGCGCGCGGAGTCCCCGCTCACGCACCCGTTGGCGCCGTTGATGAGCAGGCGGATAATTCTGCATGAGTAGTACGTGGGCCGAAGCCGCTGTGTACGTTAATATAGATATGTCGTGGGCGTGATCGTGAATAAGTAGAGTGAATAGAGGATGGCATAGGTAGAGGAGAAGGAAAGAGAGAACTAAAAGAAATCTACTCATCGGGTCGTTCCAGTTCTTTGAAGTCTCCGTATACGGCGTGGAATCGACCGGTGCGTTGGATGAAGAGGAAGAGGTCGGGTAGGAGGTCCGGATCGGTGAGGAGGTGCTTCGTATATCGGGCGAGGCGGCTGGTGGCGCATAGCGCTGTGCGAGCAGCCTGGTGAGCGGGGCAGTAGTGCAGGAAGTGCTCGACGGTCTCGTCGGTGTCTCCGCAGCAGGGACAAATGGGGGATGGGAGTTTCTTCAGTCGGTGTAGATGTTTGGCGAGGGGGACGTGGTGCGAGCGCAGCTGGAATAGCAGCACGGCGTGTTTTCGTGGTAGGGGAGCGGTCAGCTTGCGGAATTTGTTTGAAGGCACCGACGGATCAATATCCTTGATCCACGCGTAGCGCGGGCTCTTCGCAAACTGCTTCCTCGCTATCTTCTGTAACAACCGCAAGTGCGTCAGCGCCAGGGCGGATTTACCGAACGGTAGCCTCGTAAGGACCGCAAGCGGCCCCCCAAAGCTACCCGTCCGTGCCGCATGCTTGGCAGCCTCATCCGCGGCCTCGTTGCCAGGTATATCCACGTGTCCCGGAGTCCAGTCAACACACAGACGAAAATTCTGGTGAGTGTCGCGCACCTTGCGAAGCCGCCTGTGAAAAATATCCCAGATGTAGTGTCCCGGTCCCGGCTTGCTGGTCGTTGTTGTCGCCACCACCGCCTTGTTGTCGAGTCCCATCGGCACGATTCCCCGAATCACCTCCTCCATTTCCTCCCTCAAACACTCCACCGCAAGCACCTCCCCGACACCCTCTGCCTCATACACCCCGTACCGCTTCGCCGTCCCCAACTGGACTCCCTTCACCCGCTTCACTACCCCGTCGACCATCAACAGCCCCGCCGCGCCCACCTTGCCATCAATGAGCGAGCCGTCCGAAAACAATGTCACTCTCAACGGCTCCTCCATGGCCCACTCCTTGGCCTCCTCCTTGGAGGAGGCCACGCGCATATCCACCGGTGCCCTCCATCCTGACCTCCGTCTCACTGCTGGTATCTCCTCTACCAGGTCTTGCTTAACATCCTTGTACGCGTTCATCAAGTAGTGTAGTGGGTGCGGGTGCCTTTTCACATGTCTCTTGCCTGCGTTTTTGACCGCCGCGTGCAGTGGATGTGTCGCCGGGAGTGTTGCGTAACGTATGGCCGCCTTCTGCAGATGCCGGTCGATGGTGAGGTGGATCGGCGGGAGGTCCACGTGAGCGTCCAGCATGTCCCCGGGGGAGGACACCATCCCTCCGACGATCATCCTCGCTGCCCGGAGTTGAATGGAGCGTAGCTTCTTCACGACCGCGCGGTTGTCCTGCTGTCTGTTCGCCCCCCGTTGTCGCTGATGGACTGGTGCCAGGAAGACCTCCGCGCCGTAGAACATGCGCGGCATGCAAATCGCTAGGTAGAGCTGGCGGATCAGCCGCGGCGTGATGCCCTTGGAGACGTTAGCAATTCTCCGGAAAGCCACCAACCACTTGTGTCCTTTCCCCACCGCTGCCGCTCCCTGCTCCTTGAACATCAGTCCCTCATCCAACCATATTCCGACAAGCTTCACCGCCTTACTCGCCTTCACCTCCACTCCCCCAATCACCATTCTCGGTCGCTTTTCCGGAACGTGCACGCTCTTCTGTCCGAAAGAGCGCGCCTGTAAGCGCGTCCTTCGGGACATACCTGGTCCTTGGCTGCGCCGAACTTGCTGTTGTGCGTTGCTCCCCACTCATCAATACCATCCTCCTTTGTGACGGCCTCAACAATCATCGCTGTCGTCTCAATCAGGGTGTCTCCGATGGCGAGGAGGTGGTAATCGTCGATGTAGATGCCGGAGTCCTTCTCAAGGCGGGCGAGGGGGGAGTTGTTGAAGAGGTAGAGGGGGACGGAGCCTGGATCGCCTTGGTCGAGGCCATCTTTGATGGGGATCGATTCCGAGACGAAGTCGTCGAAGACCAGGCGCGTTGTTCGACCCTCGAATAGGCGCGTCATCCAGTCAATGTGCTCGCGTGGCACTCCCGCCCTGCGCATGTTGTGTTTGACGCGCGTCAGCATGGCGCTCGGGAAAGCACCCTTCACATCGCGTAGGAGAAGCGTCGCCATCTGCCCCCGCCGCCATGCGTCTTTCACTTTCTTTACGATCCCCTGCACCATCTCAACTCCCGTGCGCCCCGGTCGACCCCCGTAGTGATTCTCGGGGAACATCCCGAAGTACTCCGCATTTACCGCAACTTGGAGGTTCTTCGCCGCATTGCGAAGGCGCGCGTGGCCGTGCGAGAGGATGAGCGGGCGGTGGGCACCCGGGACGGAGTAGTCCGGTTTGCCGGGCTTGCATCCGACAATGGTCTCCATGACCTTCCAGTCCTCGGGTTCATACTCGTAGACGTCGAGGGCGCGGTAGATCCGCTGCATCCGCGGGGCAAGGAGGGCGGAGCACTCCCTGTAGACAGAGTTGGGGAAGGTACCAGACCTGGTGGCCTTCCACGGCTTCATCTTCTGGATCACCTCCCGCAGCAGGTCGGTCGAGAGGGGAGCGTACTTCCACAGTGGCTCCGGGTACTCCGTGTCTGCTGGGGGGTCCGTCGCGCCAGGCCCCCTCTTGGGATAGAATTCCTCCGCTAGCCACAGACTCTTCTCCTCGTTCATCACCGCCACCGCCTCTTGTCCTCCCGGGCCCCTCTTCCTCAGATCCGGAATCCGAGCCCGTCCCCATCCGACGACTCACTCTTCATCATCTGCCCCGCCGTCCATACCTCCGTCTCGTCCATGTCCTCCAGCCAGTCTGTCCAAGTTGTGGTGCGCACGATTCTGATGGCTGCAGAGAGGCCGTTGCGCGCGCGTCGATACTCCTTGTGGACTGGGCTGTTGGGGAGCTCAATCTGGCGGTAGGACTCCCGCCCCAACTTCTCCTTTGCCCTCCTCTTCTCCGCCAACTCCTTCGTCCACCATCTCTTCGAGTGGGGGGTGATCTTGCTGCGCGGTATGTCCTTCTCGATACAGCGCCAAATTGTCGCATCGAGCCGTACGAGTGCCGCTTTCACCTCCTCCGGGTCCACCTCGAGCTCCGTCTTCAGCATCTCCCAGAGATCCGCCCAGTTTCCCTGGCGCCAGTTCCAGCGCGGGACGGGATCCACCGTCGCGGGGACGAGGTCGATCATGCTGATTACCAGGAAATGGTCGGTGGTACCTGGAGTGCGGGCAGGATAAGCGTCACAGGAAACGAAGAAGGGAAGAAAATCATCGCTGCAGAAGACATTATCCGGGCGGGTAACGTTCTTCGTACCCTTCGCACGTAGCGTTGGGACATCCTTGGGCAGCGGCATTTTCATGCGGTAGCGCCCGAGGAGCTGCAGGAGTGGCTGTATGGCTAGTTCGGCTGCTGCTGTGAACAGGTGAGCATTCCTTTCCTCGTCCCAAAGTGGGCTATGACGATTGAAGTCCCCGAGCCAGATGTAGTAGACCTTGCCCCGGGGGCGGCGTGCTGCCTCGCTGCGCATGAAGTCGAGCACCACCCTCAGGGTCTCATCATGGTCTCCATCATTATAGATGTTGACCACCCGCAAGGTTCCGAAGTCGGCGCGGTATTCCACGGCAACCACGTCCGCCGAGGGGACGTGCATCTGCGACCACGAGTTCGTCGGCAGCGAGCGGTTCACTAATGTGACCGCGTGCACTTTCCTCCCCTCCTTCCCATGCAGCGTCGGATAAACTGTCGTCCACCAACTATTTGCCCTCGTCTTCCCCTTGAAGTCGATGTGCGGCTCCTGGAGCGCCGCGAAGTGGTACTGGTCCCTGCCCATTGCTTGTAAGAGTTCGTGCTGATTGTCGAGTCCTTTGTCTAGATTTTGCTGCCAGATTGCGAGTTTACGCGGCGCTCATTCGCCCGGGGTGCAATCAGACATGGGCTTCGTCCACGGTTACGGCCGGGACCTGCTAGGAAAGGGGGAGTTGGGAAGGAAGCGGGGGCAGGGTCGAGGTGGGTGGAGCAGGGGAAGGGGGCAGCGGAGCAGCGGCGGGGTCCGCCGTCCAGTTGCCGTTCAGTGACGGAACGGGGGGTAGCTCCTCCGGGTGCTCATCCCAGTTAGTCCTTCCAACAATGCCGAAAACTGGCCGGCGTTCCGCACACCGCTGGCTTTGGCTGCCGCCAGCTGCCCTCGCGAAGACATCCGTAATCGTCGGCTGCCAGAGCCTATCCTGGGCCCACATGTTACCTTCTGGGTTCCGCGTCTCCATTGCCTTGCGTCGTCCTTCCCACCCTGCATCGACTGGGGCACCTCCGCCTTGTCCCGCTAAGCCCCCCGCCAGCCTGCCTCGTCCCGTATCTCCTGCCAACCTCCTCTCTCTCGTTCCTGGGGCTGTGTGGGCATGCCGGTCGCCGCCCACGTCTTCAGATCCGTTGTCGGGAAGTAGCGGTAACCGGCTGTCGGGTCGCGCGCCCTGCGCTGCTGCTGCTCCGTTTGAAACAATGGACATTCTCTGCTCACGGCCCTGTGTCCGTCCACGGCGCAGTTCGAGCAACAGAAAGCGGCGGTGCCTTCTACCATGCACGCGCTCGTGCAATGCGTGCCCGCACAACGTCCGCACACGTCTGTCTGCAACGGGCACTCGCGAGCAATGTGCCCGTCGTATTTCTGACACTTCGCGCATCGGCACGCCTCCTCCTCCGACTTACGCACCCGCACACTCTTGGGGCCGAAGAAAAGGTGATTGTCGATGGCGCGGTTCGCTGCCTCGGCAGACGTGAAATCCACCTTCACATGCGCGACTCGCTGCATCGGGCTGCGGCGGTCTTCCACCTTGATCCACCGCATCCCCACAATAGCACCCTCCGCAAGTCCGCTCTGCCACTCAACCGCCCACCACGTCTCCGTATTGGCGATCCGCGTCTCCACCGGGATCATCTCGGCCGCCGCCTCCACTCGCCTCGGTCTATACACGCAGTTGCCCCCCATCGCAGCCAATAACTGCCGCATATTCACTGTCTCCTTGACCCAGCTGGCCATCGCTGTGTCCTTGCAATCAAGAAGTACACCCCCGTTCTGCAGCCTCCTCGCGCCCACAAACATTGTGCCCTCCCATTTGGACTCCATCAAGCCCAAAGCGAGGTTTGCCTTCTCCTTCAGCTCCAACTCGCTCAGTCCCGCCAGGCTGTCGCTCGCTGCATCAGCCGCCTTGTCGACGAGGATCTGGCGCTGCATGCGGTTGCCCCGCGCCAAAATGCTGGCCTGCTCCACCATCATCGTCTGCGCTGGAGCCGCCGCCGCCGCATACGAACGTGGGACAGAGGCAGTTGCAGTCGCCGCCGCCTGCATGTCCTCCACCGCTGTGTGCGCCGCCCTGCTCGCAATTTCGGCCCCCTCCACCGTGACCATCATGACTTTCACCTGGGCCGTCAACTGGCCCAGCTCCCCTCGCGTCTCCTCGAGCAGCTTTGCGATGGTTGACGACGTACCTGCGATTTCCCGCACTGCATGCGTTGTTTCCTCCTCTCTCTGCTCGGCTTCGTTGAGTCTCGGGCAGACCGCCGCACTGACTGCATTTGCCACGGCCTGCGCCACTTCGACGTCCACTTCCTCGCCTATGAAGGCAAGGGAACGAAGCGTGTCCACCATGCACTTCTGCTGGACCTGTGGTAGCAGTGATACCTTCATCAGGATCTTGAAGAGATTCCCCCGGGTGAAAGGCACATCCTTCGCAATCCACTTGCTGTCTTCTAGGTACTGTCTGGCGGTCGTGGCATTCTTTATGCCGTTGTTCTTAACCTTCTCTACAGCCTCCATTATCTGGGGCCTGGTCTGCATCGATCCGAAACGTCTTTCTATGTCGCGCGCGGCGGCATTGTCGAGTGGTGTCGGTCGTGGGGGTGATCCCCTGGTAGTGTGGGACATCGCTCTTTCAACTAATTGTAGATGTCGCGTAGTACAGTCGGTCTGTGTAGTTACAAGCTGAAAGGGGGCGAATTGCGCGTCGGGCGATGTGCGCGGTGTCGGTGCCCAGCTAAAGTTCCAGGGTCCTAGTTGGGGTGCCACGTGGTCGAGAAGAAAGAGCGGTCCAGCGTATAGGCTTGAATGCGCAGGTGCGGGGTGTGGGGAGTCTGTGCGGTGACACGTAGACTAGCCAGGGCGTGTATCACAGCAGAGAGATGAGTCGCGAAAGGGGGCGTGAAGCGCACTTTTTTGCGCGTTGCGGGGCTTCGGGCGGGCTCGAGTCCTCCTTCCTTTGTGAGCGTGGCGCGGGTCCCTCTACCTATGGCTGCGGCGCGTAGGCCGCTCTCCCTGCAGCAAGGCGCCCCTGTGGCTTCTCCTCCGTCGCTAGTTGTTCACAACGGGTAATTGTCTGCGTGGCACCCGGGGCGGGATGGGTGTGCCATCTGTTGTGTGGAGCCCAGAAGGCGCAGTCGCAGGGTGCGGGGAGTCTGCGCGATGCGCAGACGGTGACGCGTGCAGAACAGTCGCTAATCGTCTTCGCAATGGCGAATCGTCCGTGTGGTGCCCGGGGAGGCTGGGTGTGTACGTGTATAGAGGAAGGGGACCCGGTGCCGGCGCCAGTGTATGCACTACGCACAGGACGAGTGTGGGTATGGGCAGGGCGTGTCCATGCCGTAAGTTCTCTTCGGATGTGGGTGCGGGAGGAGGGTTGAGCAGCGCTGGGTCTGCTCTTGTGGACGTGCATGGAAGTGGAGGCTCGCTTGTCCTCAGCGCGCGGCGGATGGCTATCGCTGATGCAGCGCCTTTCGCCTTGGCTTGGGTGCGGGACGGGTGAGAGGTATGCTCCACCAGCAGTGTCATAGCCGCGCTTTCACTGCTGGAGTAGTTTCTGAGGATGCCAAGCGGACAGTGTGGGGCGGAAGAGGCGAGCGTGCCCTCCCCTCCAACACGGATGAATCTGCATGTCAGGAGAGATTTTGTTGCCGTCTGCGAGGGAGCTCGCAGCACCGCTACCGACAACGACTGTGTGCGCTTTCGATAACCTTGTCCGTCTAAGACTGGCATTCCCTTAGCATTTGTTCAATTGCCTTGTAAACCTTCGGTGTATGAATACAGTTGGTTTGAGACTTGAATTCCAGGCTAAAACTATGTTGTACGATGAAATATGTGTTGCACATAGCAGAGGTGTAGAACTTTGATGAGGAGTTGATGGCGGAGTTTTGTCTAGCGTATTAGTCGGCACTGTCCATAGTCCTTACATAACCCCGAACCTTCCGTCTCGATGTGTTTGGCCACTGCGTCCTGACCAAGGGCGGCAAATCCTGAGTGAATTGTTTCGACTGAGATGAGCGCTCGAGCGGTGAGAATAAAGCGTCGTAGCTAAGATGAATTCTGGAACAACTGAAGATTCGTACAGCCAGAGTACCTTCGCTCGGAATCCAACTGCTATTCGCCCATCAGTTTGAGTTGGCACTCACTAAGCTTGGGCGCGAATAGTAGAAGGGGATTCGTGGTTGATAAAGCATGCTGCGTATGTTACCAGCTGTACGGCCAGAAGGAAATCCAGGTCGTAAATCAGCGCGAGTAGAAAGGCAGCCAGCTCAAGCGCGAATGATATCAAGGGATCGCCCCTTGGTAAAGGATGAGTTTCCACTTGCCTGGCTGGAAAGGATTGCGGAGAGCAGAGGGGTGCACGATTTACCAGATATTGCCACGGATGTCTGCGACCCATTGCGGAATTTGGATAGCTTGCGACAGCTCCTCGGGAGCCGAACGGTGAAGCATCTGTGTCGCGGAGAGTGTCTCGGCATCGAGTCTCTTTATGTATGACCCTGTATATGCAGCGCGGACACAATATTAATTCAATGGAAAGATGACTGCCAAGGGTTCTTGTCCAGCAGAAGTGCACGTGTGACTCTTGATCTCGCGTCTGAATTGCACCGAGCGCTTCGGAATCGGACTGGAAGTGAAACTCCATGGGTCGCCGCAAAGCACACAGCACAAACAGGTGGGGCCCTGGGCTACGGCATGAATGTGCGACCCGTTGAACATCGCATTTTCAGGGTCGGAGTCATTCACGTAAGACTTGGAGGAACATCCTCACTAGTGTTGGGTGTCGCTGGAGCTCTCGCCGCGTGTCCATAATATACCCGATTCGTCGTTTCTGAGTGCTGGAGAGCTAAATGGGTACGCAGCTGATAACACGCCATGTTGAAGACCGATGTTAAATTTATGAGAGCTTGAAAACAAGTTCACGGCCACGAGCGCTAGCTATATGGACGTCAGACGTTCGCAGGAAAGCTTGAGTCCAGATCCAGCGCCAGCGAAGCATCTTGCGCGGCCAGAATTGCATGAAACAAATAACGCAAAGGTTGACATGTCAGCGTATTCTTGATGAAGAAGGCTAGATACTCGCGGGTGTGCCGGAGACAGTATAAGGGCATAACCTTGGGCTATTTTGCTGCGCGAAAAGACCTGGCACACGAAGTTTGATACGGGATGGGAATGTCTTTCTTGTCTCGTGAGAATCCTCTGTAATTCACAGCCAGAGACGGGCGATATCATGCCAACACAATCGGAGCGCGGCTCAATCCGGCAGCTGCGTCATTTTGGAGTGGATCTGAAAGCCTAGGTGAGACAAGATCCGGGAGGCTAGAAGGCAGGACGCACCAAAATTTAAATTTAAATAGAGCTCAGGGATAAATTAGCAGTACCCACTTCCATGGAAAGAGCCAGAGGCAAGGGGGCTTCGAGCTTGAATAGATTTGTCAAAGTCAAGGAAAGACAACCGACTCGACGTCGCGACAGTGGACAAGCTTTCGATGCACGTGAGGGAGAACCGGAAGAATCCAGCATGCAGGTCCGCAGGAAATATGGCTTTGTCGGCCCCCAGGAAATTCAGAGCGGTATAAGATGAAGAGCATGTACAGAAATGCGTGGCTGTTGAGAGTCCTACAATCCAGAGGAGCCACTCAAATGTGGTCAATGCTCGAGCGCTCGTTGGTCGAGGAGCTCAAGAGGAGCTTCGTGGAGACCGTTATTGTGGCAAGCTTTTAGCACTATGAAAGCCCGCGGATTGGACGGTGAACAGCCGCCCAGCAGATCAAAGACAAGTAGCTTAATCCTTCGGAACTTATAGTGGGAGAGTGGTAGGCGCTTAGAGCGAGCGCTTGTGCACTGCCACATATGCCGGGATTAATCCGCGTCTCCAGTTCTTCAGAATCTTCTCGCCTCGTCCGGAATCGCTCGATCTCGCAAGCCTCTGGCATGCCTGCTCGGCATCGTCTCGCTCCTTCGTTCCAGACATCTCAAGATCTCGAGCTCTACAAGTGAAGACGGATTTCGCAATGCCGACAGCGGAAACAGAAGCAGGAAGGAGCTCAAGGAGTCTGCACAGCCGGTAGGTTTTCATTCTCTTTCTATCTCTTTTCTCTTTGAGCCGCTGGGGAGACCTGCCGCGCGTTATCGAAAGATCCAGCTGCTCGCCGGCGCGCCTGCATAAATTTATTAATCTGTAGCCTTGTCCAAAAACATCGCAGACGGGAGACGCTGGGAAAACAATTGCCGAGACGTATGGGAGTAGGTGAAATGCAGAACCGCAGATTTGGTCGTCGAAATTGCGCGATATTAGTGTTGTGTGCAGTTGCCCACCGGCACGAGTCAGAATCTAAGATTATTTCCAGGGGTGTACATGTCCTGCGATTTCAGTCTAAGTAGTTGATTGGACTCGGAGGATCCCTGGCCGGAGTGAGCGGTCATCCAGAGTTACAGTCCGAAGCGCAGATGCGTATCCATACTTAACACGAGGACGCTAACATCCCCGCGAGTTTTGCGAGTGGACGCGACGTCGCGCAAGGCTCTCGAGACGCTCTCAAGATGCGCTTGACTGAATTGGCCGAGGAAGATAAATGTTGCAAAACAGCAGGCCGTGGATCGAGTGCCGCTGGCGAGTCGGAGTAGCCAGCCGTTCCATTCTAGTGGACCATGACATCCCGCACATAGCGCGCTCGCGCTCACGGTCCACGGAATCCGAAATGGAGAGAATCTTCATCTCGAGCAGACCGGGAGAACAGAAGTGGGTTGAATGCAGAATATCGCGCTGGGTATGCGAATGGGACGCATGGTTCCTGTGGAGATTTTTGGCGGGCGGCTCCTTTGGCTGGGCGCCTCGGAATAAGCTAGCTGAGTCGGAAGATATCTGAGAGCGGGGGGATACAAGCTTGATATAAGCCGCGTCCAGGACACGCGCAGGAACTTGGAGGCACAGATAAGATCTTGAGGGCTCCTCGGGCTTCGTGAGGGTGACTAAGCTCAGATAATATACTGTAACGGATCTAATGCTTGGTCAAGGCGTCAATCTGTGAGAACAGATAAGGACAGAGGCGCTCGAGGCTTGTCCAAGACGCACATCTTGCAGGAAGTTGGAGGCAGGTCCGACGGAGGCCTTGCTGATTTTATCGGTGGTAAAACATGCAACGAACAAAACGCAGCAAGGGGCAAAAATGAGGGGCGAACTTGAGTCGTTGGCAACACGAGATTTAGCAATGCCTACGCGCCGACTTGGCCGCGAAGCTCTTGAGGAGGAGAGGCTGAGGTAGAGCCAGTGATCGCTACATAGTGAACCGCTCCAGGAGACTCGCCGCGAGTTCAAGCAGGGATTGGGCACGGGATTTGGATTGCTGGAGCTGGCTCCACGAGACCTTGAAAGCTTGAAGGGAAACGGGCCAACTTGAACAGCGAAGGCGGCAACACGCAAGAGGCGCTGGTGCACTGCCACATAACCTGCTCGGATCAATGATCCTCCTTCTCTTTTCTCGCCACCGACTACTATCTTCTTTTGCTACAAACGGGCCCCGTCACCTGAATTGGATACTTACCCAGTTGCTGCTATGTGAAAGCTTTGACTTCGCGCACACGGCGTCTCATCGCAGCAAGTTCATCCACGGGGCCGCGAGAGACGTCATCCTGCTCTGGATCCTTTCGCCCGCAAGATCTCCATGGGCCACGCCGGATGGCATGCACCGGGAAGGGCCAGGATAGGCCCGGGGCAGGTGTTGGGAAAAATAGTGAGTCTCTTGGCTCTGTTCGTTTGTCGCTCTCTTCCCCGCTCGCGACCGCCGCCCCGCTGTCTTCCCTCCGCTCTCGTCCCTCGTCTCTTGTACCCCCTCTTTGCAGACCGACGAACGCACCAGATGCTTGTTCCACGGACTCCCACTCGCTGTCCGCCCTCCAGCGTGGGTAAGCACGGCAAGATGTTCGTGATTCGTGCGCCACGCCCCGCTTGCTGCTGTCCGTGTCCGTTCGTCTCCGTGCGCAGCCCATGTGCCTCGACGACATGGACACCCCATCTGCGTATCCAAGGCAGCGGCTCATACGCCGCGCGCGGAAGCCGCTCTGCGTGCGCACGCGGGCCCGCACGGGCACGCCCCGAGCTGACGTGGGGGCGTCGTTTCGCTGCTGTGGGATCCCACGCGACGTACCCGTCCACAGGGCGCCTGGAACTCCGACACTTGCAACGCTGCGCGGGATCATCCTCGCCAGGCGGGCTTTCCTCTGTGAGTCAAGTTGTCCGTCCGTCCCTCTCCCCTGCTCTGTATCATTACCCCTCGTTGCCTCTCATCGTCCCTCTGCCCGCGCGTGCTCTCCCTTCGTCCGCCCTCTCCGTCTGTGCACCACGCCATCGCCTCGGTCCGCACGCAGGGATACGCCGCACCCTCGCCTCCCTCAGCTCCCGCTTCCACCTCCCTGCCTTGCCCACGTCGATGCCCGCGCTGATGCTGCACGTATCCCGAGGGCCACTCCGCGGAGTCGGTGTCGATGCCCGTGGCGCTGTTGGTGTGCCACGCCGCGTGCGCTCGTGCACACGTAACCCGGGGCGGCGGGGCACGGAGCTCGACTGGGGCGGGAGTGCGGCGCAAGCGCGGAGTCCCCGCTTGCGCACCCGCTGGCGCTGTTGCCGAGCAGCACGGCGCGGCACCGCACGTCGCCGCCTGCTTCCTGCCCGCGAAGTAACTCCGCCACGGCGCGGGCGGAGGCGGTGGTGTGGCGGACGGGGTCCCCGCTCGCGGCGAAGTTGCGCGTTGGCGAGCAGCGCGGCGCAGGCGGAGCTGGTGCCGTATGAGCACGCAGCTGGCAGAGGCAGCTGAGGCGGTGGGAGTCGCGCACATACCGACGGGGAGTGCGGGGATGATGTGCGCGAGTGCTCCGCGCGCGCCCCGCTTGCGGTGTCGCGCCCCTAGCGAGGAGCACGGAAGGACGGCGGTGGCGGTGCCGCGCGAGCGTTATCTGCCCCCGGCTGTGTCGGAGTACGGGACGCAGCTGGCGCGCGGATGATTCGCGCTCCGCAAGACTTCAGGCGTGCAGATCGCTGACGTGGGTGCCGGGCGGGACGAGGGGATAATACACGCTGGATCCCCGTCCACGAGCTATCTCTCGCGTGCGCGCCGGCAGGGTTGCCTGAGCACGCGTCGCCTGAGTCACCGGCTCTGTTGGTGCCTCTGCCAGGGGGACATGGCGGGGAGTCCTGTGGGCCCGTACGCCGCCTCCTGGTCTCCGCTCGTACATTCCCTCGCGCACGCAAGGAGCAGAGTGGTGTTTTTGGCGCGGGCGGGTGTAGTGGAGGTGTTGGGTGGCGCAGTGCGAAGCGGCAATGAATTTGATTGCGCGGCTGTGGCTGCGAGTTTCATGGCTCTTCGTCTTTGTTTCCTCCCCACCCCACTGAAATGTTTGCTTACCCTGTGCGCATCCCCCATTCATTCAATGACATTTTCCCCGCATTCCTTGCACTGAATTCTCAGAGCGCGATTGAGCTCATTGCCGCGAAACTCGAGTGGCTCCCCGAATCGACCCGCATCAACGTTTCCTTGTCCTTATCCTACTTTGCGCGCACCTTTCCGACCATCTTTTGAGTGCCGACCTTTCCTTCTCTCTGCCATCGATAGTCTCTTACGTGCACGGTCCGGCTCCCATTGGTTTCGAGCCTTTTATTTGTGGCGTGTGGTGAACTTTCAAAGTGCCAGATTACTGTGGATTCTTCATTGCGCTGTGCGGCTATTGGTGTCGACCCACTTGGTTTTCTTGGACAGCCTGGCGATGCTACATAATACAATCTTCAGCCTTCATTCCTTACTTCGACTGCAGACCCTCCAAGCGAATCCTCATCAAACTTCCTGAACCCAGGACGGAATGTGTCGTTCGACACATCCCTTTTCTAATAGCGCACCGTCGAGGCTGATAATTGAAGACTATTTTAATCCAAGTGTACGAACGCTAACCATACATAATCTGCTCGATGTCTAGTCCGACTTAGATTTACGTTGGACTTCTGGCCGATCTCCGCCCCATCTATTTTTTCGCAATTCACCGCATCACGCAAAAGTTCCGAATTATCTCCTGCTGGATGTAGAATCCAAGCGCCGGATATCCCTTGGAAGTGTCTCAACCGCGTAGGCCGGTACTACGCAAATAACAGCGAACTTGAAGGCCGATGCGCATTTCTTACCATTAACTAATGAGTTCATGCGCCCAAATTATTATGACCGTTGAAAATTCGCGGATAGGTGTTCCTGTAAAATTTGAAAGCCTAAATTCCTTGCGCTGGATACTCAAGAAGACTGCAAGCCCATGAAGAATGTCATTTTCAACCACGCAATGTAACAGCTGTTTTTCTAGTGAGACACTTTACAAGATTTCTGGACGTTACTTTCCTCAGTATCTGAGGGTGTGCAGCATTTCTCGGGCCTCGTCTCGTGCAGACTTCTCAATTGGAGTGCATGTTCTATGAACTATAAAACTCATGCAGTCTGCTTACACAAAATGAGGAAGAGGTCTGCTATCTTGTTTGCACAATCCTTCACTTCAAACTTTATCCTTCCAGCCCACGGGGATACACAAAGCTATAGATACCATATATGTACAGACCGGCAACAACCATAATATTCAACAGGTGTAATTGACAGTCGAACCTCACTCATAGATCTCTTCCCTCTGTTGTCTCTCGATGTACCCGGCCGCCTGTTATATCCGTTAGTAATCTGATCATAAAAAATGATAAACACATACCGATCTCGGACGTTCCGGTGGTGAAACAGGACATGCACCATTCTCGATGAGGAGTTTGACCACTGATGTCCGGCCCCAGACTGTGGCTGCCTGCAATGCAGTGCCATAGTAACCCTGTAAATCAAGGTTGGCTCCGCTTTCGATGAAGACTTGAACAACAGCTTCACAACCTTTGGCTGATGCCTCCCACAGTGCAGTGGTGTCTTTGGTGATTTGGTTGAGATGAGCCCCTTTTTCAATGAGAAGGCAAGCAACTGCCCCAAATCCCCAGTGGGATGCAGCCTGAAGTGCTGTCCCATACTTGCCTCCCTGGGCATTCACATCTGCTCCCATCTCAATGAGCAACTGAACCACTGGCTCCGCTTGCTCCTGTCCCCATTCATATGCACATGCAGCCTGGAGTGCAGTTCCATACTTGCCTCCCTGGGCATTGACATCTGCTCCCTTCTCAATGAGGAATCGAGCAACCGACTCATGTCCCGTATAGGATGTGGCCTGGAGTGCAGTTCCATAGTGGCCTCCCACAGCATTCACATCTGCTCCCTTTTCAATGAGAAATTGAGCAACTGACTCATGTTCCCCTTCAGATGCAGCCTGAAGTGCAGTTCCATAGTAGCCGCCCACAGCATTCACATCTGCTCCCAACTCAATGAGAAATCGAGCAACTGACTTGTGTCCCGTATAGGATGCAGCCTGGAGTGCAGTTCCATAAAACCCTCCCACAGCATTCACATCTGCTCCATTCTCAATGAGAAATTGAGCAACGGATTCATATCCCCAACGGGATGCAGCCTGAAGTGCAGTTCCATATTGACCTCCCACTGCATTGACATCTGCACCAATCTCAATGAGGAATTGAGCAACTGACTCATGTCCCATATAGGATGTAGCCTGGAGTGCATTTCCATAGCGGCCTCCCACAGCGTTCACATCTGCTCCCTTCTCAATGAGGAATCGAGCAACCGACTCATGTCCCCATAGGATGCAGCCTTAAGTGCAGTCTCATAGTGGCCTCCCACAGCATTCACATCTGCTCCCTTCTCCATTAGGAATTGAGCAACCGACTCATGTCCCCTCCGGGATGCAGCTTGGAGTGCAGTTCCATAAAACCCTCCCTGGGCATTCACATCTGCTCCCTTCTCAATGAGAAATCGAGCAACTGACTCATGGCCCCCATAGGATGCAGCCTGAAGTGCGGTTCCATAAAACCCTCTCTGGTAGTTTACATTGGCACCATACTTCTTTACAAGCAGCTGAGCCATCTCAATGTAGCCATAAAAGACTGCAGCAGACAAAGCAGAGTCAATACTAGTGTCATCTACTAGTTGATCTACCAAGTGAGTGGCTATATGTATCAGGTTGGAGGCAGCTGAGAGCCACAGAAGTGATGGGTTCAGCGGCCAGTCTTCATCATAATAGTTCCAGGGGGGTGCCGGTTGCCACTTGTGAAAACTGCTGTGCCAGATAACCTTCCAAGAATGAGCTTTTTCAAGGAAGAATGTTAGGCCTGGTTGGAGATCTAGCTGCCTGTTTGCTTCGGCAGCATGTAGAAGTAAGTGTTGGCTGTATCCCACAAGTGGGTGTGCTTCCACCCCTTTGTTGAGCATATATGCTTCATCAAGTTGGGAGAATTCATCGAAGGACAAGTATGCTAGGCATTGTGATGCAATCATTGTATGAGCATCTGGGAACTGGATTGGCTGGATGCTATCAAAGTAGCCTTGTGTTGTGTAGTGGATGAGTCGGACCACTGACATTGCCTCATCGACAATAATCAATCCAGCACAGACTGATAAAACAATATTGATGTCCATGAGATTATCCACATCCAAGGTTGTTGCATCTGGTTCAATAGCCAAGGCTTCACGAAGCTCTGCCACGGATAAAGGACGTTTGGCATAGGCAACCCATGTGAGGGCTTGAAGAGCGAAGTGTCTATCATCCTCATTCTGGTTCTTGATTCGGTTCATTGCCTCCTCATATGTGTGATTGAAATCCTTTGGTAGATGTTGAAGAGCCTCCCTAACTGCCTTGATAGTCATCTTTGTTGCAAGGGATTCAATGTGGAGTTTGGCAAGCAAAAACCTGCAGGGAGAAGTTGTTAGCTGATTAATTTTATTGATTATTAAGACTTGACTCACATTCCCTGCACATTGCTGGTGATGTGATCCTTGATTTCAGCATGCAACTCTGGCCGAGTTTGGACATGCTTGCGTAGTCTCGGGATTTTTTGAATTTGTTGGTCCACATAGTTGTGGATGTCATCTTCTGTTGCTTGTATCTCCAGGCATTGCACACCTGAGAAGCAATCGTCCAGAATAACATGAGGTCTTGAAGTCATCATAAGGCTGGTGGTGGGTCCCTGCAACAGGGACAACTGTTCAAGCAAGATCTGGCGCTGTCCATCGGGATATTCATCCAGGGCATCAACAATAATATACAAATGTGAGTATTGTGCCACAGCAGCTTGAAGGAGGTTAGATACTTCAGTTAGTGAGGGTCTAGTGTCACGCAGACAGTGATGCTTGTACAGATCATGTGCAGCTTGGGGGAGTGGTCTATCCACAACTAGCTGTTTCCAGACACTGGAAAGGAGATTTTCTGGAGTCTGGACCTCCCTTTCCTTGTGGTTCAGGTAGATGCATGCCACTGCAGTGTCATTGTTCGGAAATTGAGCCCAGAGGTAATTTACCACCACCGACCTATTAGGTGCTTAGCACAATGTTCAAAATGAGAAGCCCAAACTCACGCAAGGACAGTCTTTCCAGCACCAGCTGCCATTCCCAAAATTTAGAACTAAGGCTGAGGGAGTGCATGACAACGTACGTATTCCTCGACACCACAAGACTCCTCCAGCTCCTAATGTCCAGTTCTTGAATGTTGCATCTGAAAGCAGCCATTCACCGGTTCCTGGTTGCCAAGCCCGGAAGACATCTGCTTGTCGCTGGAAAAAATTAAGGGATGTTATCCAGTTAAGGATCTCTTTCTCTTCAGCAGCTGCGGTATGTTTGATGAACAATAAACTATTCAACAAGATTGTGAACTGACCTTTGTCACGTTCTTGTTGTGTGCGACCCTGTTCAGTGACAGTAGCCAGAATGGCTAGCAAGAGATGCAAGTATTAGGGAAATGATAATCCACTGGAGAAGATCATGAACTGACCTTTGTCATGTTCTTGCTGTGTGCGACCCTGTTCAGTGACAGTAGCCAGAATGGCTAACAAGAGATGCAAGTATTAGGGAGAGGAATGGTAGTAATTTGTTCCACTCACCATTGTGGTCTTCCTTGTGTTCCTGGTCATGCTTTTCCCCGGCATCCCTGAATATAGTTCATTTAACCCATTCATGATATTCCCTATGGCACGCACCAAATTCCCAATGTCAGCCATGTATTAAGCAGAGTCTTCATAGATTCAAACTCTTGCAAGTACTCCTTTGCCTCCTTCTTGTTCCACAGAGTCCACGACAGCTGCTTCGACAATTTTGACAACGGGCCGTTTGGAAGCTCGAATTTCACCGTAAACTTGTCCATCATTGTCTTGAATTTGCCCAACGGGGCTACCATATGCTGGAACACATTTGTCGATGGGCTGGCTATGACATGTTTCTGCAGCTCCGTGAGCAGCGGCTTAACATCATCCAGCTCTGTAAAGAGCTTGCGCTGCTCCGTGGGTGCATTATAGAAGTCTTTGACGTATTTGTGAGCCTTGAGCGCCGTGTCGACGAGCTGGATGGCACTGGCGACGGCCCCCAGTACTTCGGCCATGGTGGGAGAGAGCAAGAGCTGTCAAGCTGTGTTTTGTTTGGCTGCCGCTTGGAAGGCACCTGGAGAAGGAGATGGTTGTCACTTGACATGTCAGATTCTTTGGCAGAATCTGATATCGACCAAAAATACTTACACAGCGTGCCAACAGCTGTGGGATACAATTAAGCTGTCTCCGACTGGACTCGTTCGGCGTTATAATAGGAAACAAAGGAGAGGAAGGAGGAAACCTTTGAGTGGGTGCAGATAAGAGACTCAGAGAAACATTATATGGCGGGGGACCTTTCAGATAATTTTTGCATGACCATCTTTCCCGTTGGTAATCATTTGACATGTCAGAGTCTTCGGGAGAATCTGATATCAACCAAAAATACTTACACAGCAGAAGATTTGTATCAGCAGCTGTGGCGTATCATTAACCTGCCTTCGATTGGACTTGTTCAGCGTTCTAATAGGAAACAAAGGAGAGGGAAAAGAGGAAGGCCCTTGAGAGGGTAGATATAAGAGACTCGAAGAAACAGTATATGGGGCGGGACCTTTCGGATAATTTTTGCACGGCCACCCCAAGATGCCGGGTACACAGTTCGGTCCCCCAGGCAACGAGGCCTCACACACACACCAGCAGTTGCACTGTTGCCCTTGTCACCTCCCATAAGCAAATAATTAGGATAGCCCGCTGCGCGGCAGGGCCCGCTATCTATCTATCGCCTTGCATCGCAAATGTTGAACCAACCTGCCTTTGCTGGCATCAAGATCATTCAGCCAAAAATTTAAATAAGTGTCCCCATCCAACGCGTCTGGAATCAGAAAAGAAGCTGTGGGGAGCAATGCACAACTCGGGGTTGGGCTTGAACCCGCGAAATCGATGGTTTTCATGTGTTTTACGACCTGGTTTATAAACATGTCTATAAACTGGTTTCTAATTCCCTAGGAATTAAACAGCACCTAGGTCACAATAACCGCAAAGTCTTAATGTAAGTAGCTCACACGTGACGGAACGTAGGTCAGAAAAGCCATGATACTGGATGAGTTTTAAGCAGGGAAGTCAAACTCCGGATCCATAGTAAGTTGGATGTTAATAGGACATGTTGCTGAGGGTTGGTGCTCCGCAGGGCCGCAGGGTTGTTGCTGGCAGTATCAATCCTGCTGCCTTTAATAGCAACTGCCGCACCGCCCATCGCCCAACCTTTGCTCGCTCCTCGCGGCCCGAGGTTGTGGAATATCCAATTTATGAGTCGAACATTAATAAAGCCGCGCCACTCGTCCCCGACCTTCGTTCGGTCCTCGTGGCCAGAGGTGGTAAGATGTTGTCCCGAGTAAAGAGCCGAGATCAAAGCCTCAAAAGTGTTGGTATGCCAACTACACCACTCATCTTGCACAGGTCCTGCTGAACATGAACACTCTCAGAGACTGAGGGAGGCACCAGAGAAAAGGTAAGGCTAGATTCTAACCACGGTAGCTTAAAAATGGCTTGCATGCTGCACAGGGAGGCATCTGACGGAACCTTCGGGAAGGTAGACATTGTTTCTAGGCAGGCTAACCTAAAAATGCCTGCCCGCTGGCTCGTCCGAGCATAACAGTGAATAAGCCAACGGCAATCCTGGTATGACCGCGTAGACGACCGTAGAGCCATGTGAAAGGTTATCAGTGTTTTCCCTGCCAGTGGACGAGGCAGAGCAGAATAAAAATAAATAGAGCTTACTTCAGGAAGGGCATAAAACCGCAACTATAGGAAACGTAGACACGCAAACAGTGAACGGCACCTACCGGGAGTGCCCAGCATGATGAACCAGCCCAGTAGGAGGAACATTTGTGGGGTGGAAAAAACAAAATAAATTGAACGATGAATGAAGCCGCAGGCTACGCCGCTAGAGTAAATTAAGGAATTACGGAAGGATGCAGACAAAGTCAGGCACAGAACAATGTCAAAGCGAGGTGCTTTGGTGAAAGGCAACGATAAAGGCAACGATAAACCAGGCATTATTCCCGCTATCTTTAGTAGTGGGTCTTTGGGGTGCTTTTGAAAAATCGGTTTGCAATTCAACTTGGCGGGGTTTCACAATTTATTTATTTGTATTGGTTTGACCTTCTTTGCTTGTTTATATTATTCCCATTCCTGGTAATTTGGCTGCCTTTTAAGTCTTCATTACCCGCCCTCCTATGTGTCGCATCATCCCTTGATTCGCTCCTGGACGTCGCTCCACCTTATATGAACCGCGCATTCCTCCCCTCTCTCTCTCTCTATTCCCCCATGTCTCTCTTGCTCCAGGGTGTTGCCGTTTCCTCCTTCAGCTTTGCGAACGCCATCAGCAAACCCTGATTTGGGTGCTAGCGCGCTAGCGATCGCGAGCGCTCGCTAGCAGTTCGGCATCTCGGCTAGCGCTCGCTAGCAGGTCCGCATCTCGCTAGCGCTCGCTAGCAGATGGGCTTCTAGCTAGCAACCCAGGTCCTCGCTAGCGCTAGCAGGCTGGCATCTCCTTGGCAATATCAATGAAGTTCTGCAATTGGGCTGCTACTCGTAGTAAACTAAGCTCGAGATTTCATCCGTTTGTGGTCTTACATCATCATGTACAAGATTCGGACGACTCGGACGGCCATGACCTCGACTCGTGCGCTTTGAAAACAGTACTTATCAATGTACTAGTAGTAAATAAAAAATACTATTCATCGCGCAAACGGCGCGCCCATATGTTGGTTGAGGTCTAGTAGGCTTCGTCCTGCTCCTGCTGCCTCCACCTTCACAGCACTTCTCTCTAGGCTCCAGTGTTTGCTGTAATACAGCGTCAGAATACGCGTCCATCGAAAGGTAGGAAAGTAACGTACTTCCCGCCCCTTCGACCGCGCTAAGCCTCATTATGTGATGAGTAGTCGAGCGAGCTGTATCTTCGTCGTGTATCTCGTGCGCACTGCGCTCACTGCATCCACTGCACTTCGCGTCACCTACTTCTCACGCTTCGCATCAAGCTCCGAGGCCCGTCGCCAGCGTGGGTCGCACAAGCACCTCGCACTCTGCCTTTGCTGCATCCGAAAGCCCCGTGCCGTGCATCAGCGCGGGCGGAGGTACCAACGTCGCCAGTGCACACCCAAACCCGCCCGGGACACCCGCTCGTTCCAGCGCCCGCTGAACATACGCGACACACACGACCACACGCAGGCGCTTCTGCGCGAGATGGAACTGCCGTTGCAGGCCTCTGAAAAGGAGATGAGAAAATGAAGGCAGGGTTGGGGGGCTACACATACTTGAGGTTCTCGAGCTCCGCCACGCGCTCCTCACCACCCTGCCCCTGGCCCTCGCGCTTGACGCGTTCCTCCGCGGCCCTAAGGTGTGCCTCGTACTCGCGCACGCACGCCTCCCACTTGGCGTCCGTCGCGGCGCTCTTCTGGCTCACTGCAGCGACCTTCCCCTCCGTGGCGAGCAGTTGGTTCTGCGCGTTGTTGAGGCGCCGCTCCGCATTGGCTGCACACGTGTTCAGCGAGCGCACCTCCATCGGGTCGGGCTGCCCCGGCTTGCACGTGCCCGCCAACTGCGCCGCCAGCGCAAGCTCGCCATTGGTTATCTGCAGCAGCTCAACAACCAACTAGTGTGAAAGAGATGCGGAGCACGCACCTTGAGCGCCTCGACCTCGCGCTTCTTGGCGCTGAGCTTGTGCCGCCAGTCGGACTTGACGGCCGCGTATCCCTTGACACCCTCTCGAACTTGTCGATCTGCTTCCACCGCATGTCGAGCTGCTTGCACATGTCGTTCAGCTTGTCCGCGAAGCGCGCCTCCACCTCCTTGGCGCGCCGGTTAAACTTGAAGTCGACCGCGTGCATCGCGCCGATCACCTCGTCGCCGCTTGCGCCTGCGGCTCTCGCGCTCCGCCTCGACACGCTTCAAATGGCGCTTGAGGCGGTCGACTTCGAGCTCGAGCGAGAAGGGCGCGCTCGAGTGCATCTCGCCCGTGCGGCGCGACTCGCCCTCAACGTCGCGCGCGGCGAGCAGCGCCTGCGTGTGCGCGAAGTCCGCCAGCGCGCTTTGCAGGGCGGACTCTTTGGCGTCGAGCGTGCAGCACTCCGGGCGCAGGGCCCCTGCGTGCTCCTTGGCCGCGGCGTCCGCATCGGCGGCGGCCTGCGCAGCGGCGGCGCGCTCGGCATGTCGTTGCGCGATGAGGTCCTAGACGTGCGACACAAGCTCCTCCTGCTGGTCGCGGTGCGCATGAATCTTGCCGCTGGTCCGACAGACTGCATAGAGCGTGCAGATACAAGTTTCGGAGATGTGACAGAGCTGCGTTGGGCTTCTGTGCTGCATAGATTGCCGTGGTTAGAGATTGCTTTAAGGCCAAAATTGTTAACAGGAAGAATAGCTATGAAATGAGTTCGAGCTACGTACTACTCGGCATTCAGTAGCTCCTTGACAACAGCGTGTCGGGGAGCTCAGACTGAAAGAAATAAAGATGCTGCATTTGAAAGCAGCGGACCTGGCGGAAGGCCTGAGGATGAGAGTTGTTGGGATAGACGTATGAGGGCAGAGACAGAGTGGAGGCCGCGACGCACAGAGTAGACGCAACCTCGTACGGTAACATCAAGGGGGACTCAAAATTAAAATTTTGACATCAAGTCGAATCTGGCCTAAAATGGGGGTCGGCAATCGAATCTGAATTTTTTTTGATTTTTTTTGATTTTCTTTTTTCTTTTTTCCCACGGGGGAGGGGGGGGGGGGGGTCTGGCCGAAAATTTTCCCAAAAACGTCGCCAAGGATGCGCTCGATGCAGAAAAAATGTTTAAAAAATCGGAAGAAATATTCATATTTGCCATCAAAAGTTGCGAATCTTTTCAACCGGGACTCGGGTGGACCTGGGACCTTGAAATATCGATTTCCCACCCCCATATACGTCTTTAATCGACCTGATAGCCGAAATTTGAATCCCGAGTCCCCCTTGGGTAACATCGCTTGACTTGAAAACGGCAGCGCGAAGGCACGTGATGGGAATGGAACAAGCCAAATATTTGGCCATGGTTCGTTTTCTTTCTCTCCTCAACCACCACCTCGTCTTCCTAACCCACCTCCCCGAATCCGAGTCTCCGTCCGGCGATTACGCCAGACGGGAGTCACATTCCCCCCGTATGAAAAAACCGACCGGCCAGCACGCCGCGCGGTCTGCTGCCGCGGTCTGCCCCGTGATCAGCCCGGCAAGGACGTGCGCTGGAGGACGTGCCGTTCGTCAAGCACCTTGGCTGAGAGTTTTCCTCGTGAGTCGTCATGCGCCAATCTCAGGGGAAGAAGACTGATCAATAATGCAGATACGCGAAGCTAGCACTGCAGAAAGTCAGCACGTATGGGCTCACCTTCACTTGGGAGGGCGCGCACGTATGTCTTACGCCGCTGCTATTCATGGCGGCATTTTCATGGTCTGTATTCTTATTTCATTTTATTTCCATGCGACTTATATCGATGCAGGTGACTACATCTGCGGCCACGGAAGCTCCGACGAAAAGAGTCACATTATTAGCACCATGTGAGCCCCTTCACCTTCGTCGCCCGTCCGTGCTGACCGCGGGCTGGATGGCCATCAAGCCCTTCTTCAGCTTCGACGAGAGGAGGTTGGCGGTACACGACGTGGGGCACCTCGGCCCCGCGCTCCTTGAGCGCAGCGCTTTGGCCGCGCCGCATTCACTATAATCATTGACGAGTGTGGTGTGTCTTCTCCTTGATTCCCTGTTCCTTATTGTCTGCGCTCACACCACATGCAGCTAGGTTCGGACAACTTTAGCATCTATTCGCGATGCCCGGCGTCGCGGAGAAGGGCTCCGTGAATGAAGACGTCGAGGCGCAGATGCCCGACGGGCACTCCAGGTGCATTTGTGCCTCCTCCCTCTCTCTTGTATGCTCACCTCACGCAGGTGACTTCGACATATCCGTGTCTGGTGATCACGCCAAACCGGATTCGACACACTTGAATAATCTCCCATAGCGCCGCCGCTATGCCCATCTTTTTTGCTCAATTGTTGGAATTGGTGGTGGCTGTCACGGATGCAACCAGTACGTGCTGTTTCCCTTTGCATTTACCTGGCTAATGACACCCTACTTTCCGCCCCAGTACACGAAGACCATGGTGTGTTTTCTCCATTGAACAAAATTTCCGAGCGCTGACTATACTTTCTGCAACACCCATCGGCACGCGCGTGCGGCAGGCGGCGGTTGCCCCGCATAAGTTCAACACTGCTGTCACCTTGGTGCAGCCTCCCTCGTGGACACGGACGGACATAGCGGGACTCGGGCGTGCGCTGCGGGACGGGCGGTTTCTGCTGCACGGGTTCGGTCCGCTCGTCATCCTGACGCAGCACAAGTGCCTCGTGGAGACGTACGACCGCCTTGCGCGCCGCACTCGCGCGGAGCTGGTTTTGTGAAGTTTGCACGTTGGGGGCTGTCGACGGGCATCCAGATCATGGGAATCATGTGTGCGCGTAGGGAGCTTGGTTTTTGGGCTACACATCTCAGTATCTAGTTGGCATGTTTCGTACTTAGTTGTGAAATGACATTTCACTTGATTTGAATGCATTGTGGGATTTATAAGTGAGGGCAAATTTTGATTGCTATAGGGCGCTAGCAAGCTCTAGCAAACTGAACGCTAGCGCTGGAGAGCGCTCGCTAGCACTAGCAGACTGCTAGCCAACGCTCGCAAGCGCTCGCCAGTGCTAGCAGACGGGCTCGGCTAGCGTGCTAGCACGCTCGGCTAGCGTGTGCTAGCAAACTCGGCTAGCACGCTCGCTAGCGCTAGCAAGTGGGGACCCATGCTAGCAGTGCTAGGCCGCTAGCCGGCGCTCGCGAGTGGGCCCAGGTTTTGCTGATGGCCCCGCGTACACTGATATCTCCTGGTCTCGCTTCTCGCTTTCCTGCCCCTCGAAACTCAGCTTATCTTTTCACCGCTTCTACTGGAGACTATGGGCCATTCTCTTTTACCTCGATCTGCTCCACCTCTGGACCTTCGGTAACCACCGACGTCGTCCTCGGCCTCGACTGGGCTGCCTGCTTACGTGACTGTCTCATATACTCGGGATTTCGATTGCCAGCCAGCTTCAATGCTTTTACCTTTTTCTCTTCTTGTGAGTTCTTCCTCATTATGTGTCGGCTGTATTTATTGTACGTCTAGATGTCCCTCCTGCTTCCGCCTTCTACCCAGGTGCGTGCCTTTGCCTTCCTTCCATTATTTACCTCATTTTCTCACTCCCCGCATCAGGATCACTGCCGACGAGCGCTCCCACGGGTATGTTTCCTTTTCCTTTGTCTTCCCTTGCCATTTCTCAATTTAATTCCAGCATCTCATTACCGTTCGGCTGGTTCCTCGAATGGTCCGTGACCTTTTTCCTCTGAACCGCTTCTTTCCTAAATTCTCTGTAAGACCCAAATTCGACCCGAGCCTCACATCAATCCTCTCCTTCTGTCGCCGGCCATCATCCTTCCCCGCGTGCGTAATTTATCCCCTACTTGTTCACTTTTTTGACTTCCCTGACAGCACCTCATTACCGAGCGACGACCAGCGACCGGTCTGCACCCGGGGACGCTTCCGCTCTCCCGTCGCCTCCATTCCCTGACCATGTTCTGTCTGCTCGTAAGTTTTGCCCCTCCCCTGTACTTTCTCTGTGTATTAAATTATCCTCAGAACGTCCCCCCGTCTTTGCATCTGAAACTGAAACTGAAACTGAAACTGCACCTGTTAATGTTATCCCTGATCGTACCAATTTACATGGCATATCTCATCGCCGTGAACGGTCTTCTACCTATACACCCGGTTCCTCTTCATCGGTCATCAGAAATACTCCTCTACATTCCTCTCGCCTGTCCCCAAGCCTTGCTGCGGATATTTCTCCGCGCGAATTGCCTGCTGCTACGCTTGTTTCACCTTCTCCTGAATTAAATATATTTACTGTGGATCGGGTTAAACTCATGAAAATGCTTAAAGGGCATCATATCAGTTAAGATGAGACTCTGACCATGCCTGCTGCCCGCGACGCTATCCTCGCACATTTACTCTCTGGGTCATGCATATCTTTGTGTGCTGAGATACATGCGTCCGACAAATGTGGTTGCCAAACATATGGCACTGTTTTTGATACTCCACAGGAGATGTCTTTCGCATCACTGAGCGTGTTGTTATCTGGTTCCGAGCAGACTTTCCCTGATGCAGGTGTCCAGGTCGTTGGCAAATGTCTTGGTTTACCAACCTCCGTTTGTGCCTCTCGTCTGCGCACGTTCGCCGCTCTGGACTCCCGTAGATCTGCCCTTATAACTGCACATGCTAATCGTGTACCATCTGTGACTGTATTCGATAACCTCGAAAGATTGTCGCGTGGATCGATGTTGGCCATTGCACGTTCCCACGGTTTAACACTTGATTATTCCCGAGCGACCCGCGATAATCTCAGAGAGTCCATTATTCTCCACCTCAGTACTGGATCCTGCATTCGACGCGAAGGCCTCGTCTCTCACCTCTCCTGTGCATCCCTCGTGTCTCAATTCGACTCCCTTGGCTTAGACGACCCGACCAGTGATCCTTCTACTCTGCTCCAAATCCACATCCTACGTCAAGTCTGTCCTATCCTGAAGTTGACAGCTCTCCGGCGGTTATTGGACTTGCACGATGTCACGTATGTCGAGTCTGACAAAGTTAAGAAGCTTCGATGGCGCCTCAAATTATTCCTTAACCGTCTCAAGTGTGGGAAAAGGCCGGATGGTACTAGGAAGGAGAGAGCTCGAGCTGAAAGCGATAGACTCCGCGCCGAATGGCCTCAGCTCGTACCCGAATACTTGAAACGCCGGCTTCTTGATAATTTCGGTCTTCGGATATCGTCTGAGCGGACAGGCTCCTTCACCTGTGGCAGCTGCTCTGAGTTATGCCCCATCCTCGAGAAAACATACATCAGAATGGAGGATTTTGACTGGGATTTATTGAAACGCCCGGATCGTAGGGCTCCTCCGAGCAGCAGTAAATATGGGGACGGATCCGAGACTTACTGCGAGGCTGATCAGTACTCTGGCGATGACACTGGGGACGCACCTACACTTCTTGTGGAAGCCCACTCTGTGCACTCAGGCTACACTTCACTGGATGTGCCATCTTCAGTGGATTCTTCAACGACTTCTGGATCCTCTCACACATCGTACGCTGTCCGATCCGATCCGTTTGACGACGCAAGTGTCGCCGATTCGTTTCTTACTGAGGCCCAGGGCACTGTGAGCGTCGACGAAGACGTGCCGATGTCTGATTTAGATCCCAATAATCCGCTGAACGCCGACCGTGTTGAAGATGATGGCCGTCCTTCTCCCCCTCCCCCTTGGCTTTGCCCTAATTGCCCTGAACCACCCATGCCAAACGCGGCCAATACTCCATATTCGGATTTGCTGCTGGACCCTTGCTGCATTGAGAGTGATCCTGAGACGTTCGTTCCGGTTCTCGTATGTTGTAAACAATGTCGAGCAGCCCTCAAAGGCAATCGTGTTCCACCCAAATCCGTGGCGAATCACAACTACCTTGGTCCTGTTCCCGCTGAGCTCGCTGACCTCACCGTTGTTGAAGAAGCTATGATTGCTCTTTGTCGTGCAAAATGTTAGATAATTCAGTTGCGTGATGACGACCCCCATATTCCAACTACGCAGCGCGGTGTCCGTGGCCACATAATTGTTTATCCTCAACGCCCTTCCGCAATCGCGAAGACCCTGCCCCCGTCCATCGAAGATGTCGTAACACCGATCTGCGTTATTTTCGTTGGACCAGATCCGCCGTCCGCTGAATGGTTGAAACAAAGGCAACACCTCTCCTCGTTCGTAAGGAGCGCGTAATGAACGCTCTTGCATGGCTGAAGATTCACAACCACTTGTACCGAAAGGTACTCATTGACGATTCAGTTCTCCGTGATCATGATGACAGTGTGCTCCTCCCTTTCCACATTCAACACATCGTCCCATCTGCCGGAATAGACGTGACTACATCTGACTATGTTCCGGGTTCTTCTCTCCCTGCAGAAAGAGGTGATTTAACTGATATACTGAGGCCTCCACCTTCCGAAGCTTTATTCCAAAGCGTTGTTGTCACTGATGTTGATGGAAACGCACCTTCTCATGTTCTGCGCGCAGAAGCATTGAAGCATCTCAAAAAACCTGGGACCAACTACATCGAAATCCCGTATGATCGCAAACCAGTCAATGAGTTCAACAACCCTCTGCTGTTCCCCATGATGTATCCTACTCTTTTTCCCTACGGTCTGGGTGGCCTCGAGGATCCCCGTCGCCGCTCTCCTCTATCTTTCAAACACCATATCAAACATCTGTTCAATCTTGCTGATCGACGCTTCCAAGAACACTACTCCTTCTTGTTCACGTCCTTCAACATGGTTCAGCGTCGTGCACTGTTGCTCAGAACAAGTTTCAAGGTGAAACGTGCAAATTTTGACCATATCGCAGCTCAGTTCGGAACCGTGTCTCCTGCTGCAGTCCATATTGTTTCAGAGCGTGTAGCTGCTGGGGACACTGTAACCGCAAATAATCAGGAAGAACGCCGCGTACTGAGGTTGATGAAGGAAGTTTCTATAATAAACTTTCATGTTCCAGGCTCCGCGCAGTCCAAGCTAGTGATGCGCAACCAGATTCGGGCATTGATGATTGAAAAGGGCCTTCCCAGCTTTTACATCACTATTAATCCGGCCGAGGTCTACAATCCTCTGGTGAAATTTCTGGCTGGAGCTGAAATAGACCTTGATAACCTGATGCCCAGCGACATACCAGACTACATCACCCAGTCTATAGGTATTGCCAAGAACCCTGCACTCGCCGCACGCTTTTTCAACATCTATATGAAAGCTTTTATCGACACAATTTTGGCGTATGATCCCAAGCAGAAGGACAAGGAAGGCGGGATCCTCGGCATTGTTAAAGCATACTATGGTTGCGTCGAAGCTCAGGGACGGGGAACTCTTCATTGCCACATGATGGTATGGCTCGAAGGTGCTTTAAATCCAAACGAGATCAAAGCCAGAGCATTAGAGAATGGTGGAAATGAGGAGTTCCAGAAACGCCTTATTGCATTCCTCGACGATACCATTTCCACCTCAGTTCCTACGGACCCAGCCCCAGATCTGGAAACTCCTTTATCCAAATTTCACCCATGCGCGACTCGGGGTCCTGGCTCCGAAATTGACCCCGATAAGGTGGAGGATGCGACAGCAAAGGACTTGCATAATCTCGTTGAACGCTGTCAACGCCATCGGCACACGGGCACCTGCTATAAGTATTGGAAAGGACCTCCTGACCCGCAAGATTGTAGGTTCGATTTGGACAGCAGCAATGAACGTCCGATCAGTGTGTTCAATCCTGAGACCGGGGAGTTCCACCTGCGTTGTCTTGATGGGCTTATCAATAATTTCAACCTCACCATGATTCAAGCTATTCGTTGCAATATGGACATCAAATTTATTGGGTCGGGGCCCGCGGCTAAGGCCATCTTGTATTACATCACCGATTATATTACAAAGTCACAGCTACAGGCTCATGTTGCATATGCCGCGCTTGAGTTGGCAGTCACGAAGCTGGGGGAATTCGATCCTGCGGAGGACGACTTGGAGTCGAGAGCTCGCAAGTTGCTACAGAAATGCGCGCATTCATTAATATCCAAGCAGGAATTATCGGCGCAGCAGGTTGTTTCATACCTGATGTATTTTGAAGACCATTTCACGAGCCACAAGTACGTAAATCTGTATTGGACTAGTCTCGAGGCTTTTATCAATTCGGAGGATCCGAGCCCGGAATGTTATCCCTCAAAAGATGTACCGAAAACTTCGCCTGACATGGCTGATGGGGATTCAGAGGATCCTGGAGTGGTTGAATCGTTGGATGAAACCTTGAATGATCCGGATGATGAGCTCATTCCCGAAGTTAGTGATCCTGACGAAGTACCGTTCATCGATGATCAAGATGAGATCAGGCTACAGGTAAATAACTTGGGGAATCTGGTGCCAACCGCTACTCAGGCTTGCGACTACCAGTATAGGGGAGAGTTGCTGAAGGATGTCAATGTATGGGATTTCGTCGCGCAGACCGAGAAAGAGCGCCTCAAAAAGTATATCCCTGCTGTCGACGACGACGAATCAGATGCTGAGAGTGAGGATGAAGACGGTGAAGATGCGCCTGAACCCGACCCTGACCCCCAGCCGACGGACCCACAGGAAAAACCCGAGAACCTGGAGCCGAAGTGGAAGCGGGAAATATCCTAGATGGCCCTGGAAAAGGTATGCCTCGGGTCAACTTCTTTGAAGGTCACTTGGAATCGGACACCCATACCATCAAGGTCCGCTCCTACATGAAGCGAAAGATCCCAGTCCTTATCGGTCCCGCAATTCCTCGACGCGACCTCGAAAAATCTGCGCCAGGTTAATGCTGATCTTATTTAAACCATGGCGTCATGCCGACGATTTGCGTCATGCCAACCAAACCTGGCCAGAAGCGTATGCTCAGTTCCGCAGGGAAGAATGCTCTGCAGAGGCACTGGATTGCATTAATAATATGCAGCTACTCCATGAATGCAAGGATAGCCGGGATGCTCACTACGCTAACCGCCGCTCGAGACGTCAAGCTGGCCTCACACTTGAACTGCAACGGGGCAGACGCGGCAGCGATGAATTCGGAGAAGTGGATGAAGATGACGTACTACAGCACCTGGAGTCGATGGATATTTCTCGATCCCAACGTGGAGACCGTGTTCGTGCCGACATTCTTGCAGCGTTTGATTGCGCAGAGGAGTGCGGGATCTTTGGAAATCGTGTGGCTCGTGATCCTGGACATCTACCTACCACCGCTCCTTTGCACAGCTGTGTAGAAAATCAAAACCAAGATGCAGAAGCTATGTGGCAGAAGACTTACGAAGCAAGGAAAGAGAAGTGGAAGAAATGGGCTTCTGGCTCAGACCTTGCGGGTACCATAAACACAGTTCAGGCTCCTGAAAATCAACGATCCGGTGGTGTTGCTGATGGGGGCGCATTCAGAGAGCAGGTGTCTGTCCGTGCAGAGCCTATAATACGGGACGTGGATCAGCTGTTTAATAGGGAACCCGTCCCTGCTTCACTTCCTACATCTGAATGTAGCATTGATGCTGTCGTGGCGAAGCACACCCTGAACCTTGAGCAAGCCCGTGCATTCCGTATAGTTGCAGAACACAGCAGCGGTCAGGCTAATGAGCCTCTACAAATGTATCTGGGCGGTCAAGGCGGCACGGGAAAATCTGCAGTGATTCACGCACTTGAGGACTTCTTCATCCAGCGCGGCCAGGCTCGTCTTTTTCGATTGTCTTCGTATACCGGTGTTGCCGCTCGTAACATATCTGGGATGACTCTTCACGCTGCCTTGATGTTCAGCCCACACGAGTCTACTGCCCGGTCTGCAAAGAGTAAGCAAGAGCTAATGGCAATGTGGGAAGGAGTGGATTACTTGTTTATCGACGAAATCTCAATGGTCGGTTGCGCCCTGCTTCACGATATCAGCCACGCACTCAGTGTCGCAAAAGGAAATGATTCTGCATTCGGCGGCATAAGTGTCATATTTGCTGGGGATTTTGCGCAGCTCCCTCCCATCGGTCAGACCCGGCTGTACAGTCACTTGGACAACAAAACGATTGCCAAAGCTGGCACGAAGAAGGGTCAAAAAGTGGTGTTTGGGAAGCTGTTATGGTTATCGGTACGCACGGTTGTTATTTTGACTCAACCGATGAGACAAACTGGCCCCGAAAATGCGCCGTTCGTCGCGTTACTGAATCGTCTGCGAGACGGCCGGTGCAATGACGCCGATTATGACCTGCTCAATACCCGCTTAGCCCGAAACCTTCACATCGACTGGACTTCTCAGCCCTGGAGCACCGCACCTGTTATCGTAGCTGAAAATGCAATGAAGGATGCAATCAACATCAAAATGGCTCGCGATTTCGCAATCGAGTCCGGGGAACCATTGCATTGGTACTATTGCTCGGATCACCTGGGAAGAAATAAGCCAGTCGGGGACCCTGCTCTTCAAGCAAAACTGGCCGACCTGGACTCTGGTAAAACTACCGCCTCGGCCGAATCCCGCTAGTGATAGGAATGCCCGTCATGATTGCCCAGAACTTTGATGTACAAGGTGGGGTTGTGAACGGATGCACTGGGAAGCTTGTACGTGTTCGTTACGAGATTGGACCAGATGGCAGGCGATATGTGTTATCTTGTGTAGTCGAGGCTCCCGACACGGCACTCGGTATCATGCCTGATCTGCCAGCTCATCATGTAGTTGCACTGACTGACACGGTCACGATGTCTTTTAAGCACCCACATTCTGGAAGAAAGGTCTCTGTGAAACGTACCCAGTTGCCAATTCTGCCTGCATTCGCAATGACCGCTCACAAAGCCCAGGGGAAGACGCTCGAGAACTGCCTCGTAAATCTGACGGGTTGCCATGGGACAGAGTCACCGTATGTCATGCTATCGCGGGCTACGTCGCTGGAGGGGCTTGTAATTCTTACGCCATTTTCGAAGGACAAGATTTGCTGCCGCCGATCGGAAGACACGCGCATCGAGTTTCGTCGCTTAGAATATTTGGCATTGAGGACTGTGATGCAGTATGGCACAGATACTGAGGCATCTTGGGCATCGGAAGTAATCGAAAGGTCATACGGCGCCGGGGCTCAGGCACGCGAGCCACCCGTCGTACGCACAGAGGGCGTGGATGCTGGCAAAGCCGTCAATCGGTTACAGCGAGCAAATGCTGTGCTGACCGCGCCGATCGCACCGATCCGGCGTGGTAAGCTTCCCGTCACCACATCGGGCATAGCAGCATCCGCCTCTCTCGACGCCTCAGACGCTTCGTCTGCGGGTCCATCTTTGTCTTGAACCAATCTGGCTACACCCACAGCAGCAGGAGCGCACCCTTCCTCCGCCTCGTCAACTGTGCGGCGGCCGCGCAAGCGGAAACTGGACGAGCCCACCCCTCTGGAATCTGGCACAACAAAGCGCCGCAGAGGCGGATCCTAGAACGCCTTACACCTTTCCAGAGTTCCTCATCCATTCGGGGCTCGTTGGGACCTCTCTGCTCAGCATCGACAAACCCCGTCTGCCTGGCCCAGCCATGTTGTATGCTGTCTCACAAGACAATGAACCCGGCCCATACACCGGCTCTAAGTCCTCCTACTCCTACACCTCCTGCACAGCGTCAGACTCGTCCTTATCTGCGTGGGTACGACTTGGGCTTTGAAAGGACTTTGCACGATCACTTCCCCGGCGACTTTAGGAATCTTACATGGTGAGTGGTCCCCGAAATTCCAGCCTTGCCCATACTCAGGTGTTCCGGCCAAGGTCCCGAAAGACAGGCCGACAAGTGCCACGTTAAACTCCGTACTTCTTATAAATGGCCTCTTCCCGTCGCCGCGAAGCATTCTCGCGCGCTGCACTATCTACTCGCACACACCCCGGCGTCGACGACCACGTCATCGCTTCCTCAGTGCTTTCTGCTCGCACAATCAGCTCACGGAGCAACACCACTTCATCCATGCCGCACCACTCCACTCCTGCCGCCGCGCAAATGCCAAAATTCGACGAATTCGAGCTGTGTGTTAACTCAGTCTCTCGGCAAGTCTGTCTGTTTGTAGAGAACATGTCGCTAATCGTACTGCAGCCACCGAGATCGATGATCGCACTTTCGCGGCTTAGTTGTGTAGCATCGGGGGCTGCCTCCCCGTTGACTGCTGCTTTGCCTTCAACCTCATCTCAGCTTTGACTCGGGGGCTGCCTCCCTGTTGTCCCCGGCTCTGTTTTTTGTCAGCTTCCGATATCAGTATGCACCTTTTCGCGACGGGTAGATGAATCCAGCTGCTCTTGACTATCTAATATATCTTCCACTGCGCTTCAAAACTCCTTGAAAATGCAAGGGATACAGTGAAGGAGAATAACAGTGACCGGGGAAGTATGAAAGACAGAGTTGAGGAAAAATAAAAACAGGAAAACTTGTCACTTATCGGAGGGCAAAAGATGGATAGCGGGCCCTGCCGCGCAGCGGGCTACCCTGATTATTATACCCAAGACCAGTACAGAGATGGGGGTCCATTGCGGGACGGGCCACAGCCGTACAGAGTCGTACCAGTGGCGCCGCGGCGCCGAGCACTCCGGCAGGGGGCGGTTGCAGCTGGCAATACCCTTACAATTGATCCGAAGGTCCTCGGCCATGTTCGGCAGTACGCCGATGGCTACTGGCGGTTGCTGGCAGAACTATAGGCCAACTCCCCGGGGTGTTGTCAGGAACCGTGGAGCGTGCGACACAGAGGGGCAGCATCAAGGGATGAATAGACGGTTAGGAGGGGAACGCAATGAAGCCTTTTTAGGCGGAAAACATGATCGGCAATCCGTATATGGAACCAAAACAAAGAGATGCAAATGAAAAAAGTGATCTGCAAGCCATATATGGGACAAGAACAAATAGATGCAAGTAACATGAAACGCTTTGCAGTTCTCTGCCAAAATTTTTTCAAAAATGACATTCAGGATCACCACAAAAACCCACTACTAAAGATAGCGGGAATCACACCTGATGGACAGGTTTCGGGGCAGTGCACTTGATGGATTCCGACCACAGCATGCTGCAAATCGAACGGAACACGGTCCCTATACCCTCGATCCCTTCATACATAACAATATCAGTCTTGCACGAGTCACAGTTGAAGATCCCCGAGACGCCCAAACGGGTTTCAATATCAATGAAATCCAGCGGTGTTCGAATGTGCGCAAGAATGCATTTCCGTCCAAGGGGGACCAGGGGACGATATACTAGGCTCCAAGTATCCATCAATGCATGATTGTAGTGTTTATTACCATGGGAAAATCAGTCGTGGAGCACCAATCCGATATATACCTGTGAATTATCGAGCAAAAATAACTTACAGCGCGTCGGCTTCCGCCTCCTCGCGATTGTATGCCTGCACAAGCCATCAGACGCGGGAGGCTTGAGGTATACCGGGAGACACACCGTCAAAACACAGGGTATCTTACGCTCAATGAGCACCTTGAAGGTCGCGGGCCACGTGTGGGCTGATTCCTGCGACGCGCCGGAGTTGAAAGCGATGCAGAGGTCGGGCTTTTCGAACTTTGTTCCTTGGTTCTGGACGTAGGAGTGATAGGTACTGTGGGAGCAAGTGAACGAACTGAGCGTCACGATCGATGGCGTAAATGAAGAACATACTCGGCAACATATTCGTGGATGCGCTTGCGGCTTTTATTCTTGCAGTCCCTGATAAAAATATGATTAAGACGTCAAGGTTCGCCGCCGTGAGGTAGAGAACTTACGGGCAGGTTTCCATGGGAATGACTCTGGGGATGCGAGCGCCGGGGACTCCAGGACCGCACAGTAAGAGCTACTGGACCGATTAATACAGGTCGGGGAAATTGTTCATATTTCTCACCTTCACTGTTTTTATCTCTGGAAGACAGTGGAGGATGTCCTCGAACATCATCGCGGCCTGGACTTCTTTCGTAGCCGCGCCGAGAATCTGCTGCATGTCGAATTTGAAAGTGATGAGAGCAAAAGAGGAACTCACATGAATTGCCAAAGTATGCTTCTTGGTCCACGCATCATCGTCTTTCAGGCGTTCGAGCGCATACAGGATCGTCATTGGCAAAGTTAAGTTGTCCGACGCGGCACGGATCCACGGCGCCATGGGACGAGAGTCCGGCACGCCCACCGAACTGCGCATGAGGTCGCTGAACTCGCTTGCCCAAGAGGTCCCCACTAGGGAACTCCACGAGGATTTCACACGGTCGGGCGCCCACATGAACTGCCCAGATGCATCATGCGCCGAGGCCATGTCCTCCTCGAACACGAGATCCGGTGGCATCCACTACATCGGGAAAGCGGAGTGTTTTCTTCCTTGTAGCACTTGTAGCAAGCCAGGCCTAGTCTCGCCGGCAATGGAGGCATTCGTTCTTGCTGCATGATGGTTGTGGAGAAAGGGATTCAAACTCCGACAAGCTCCGCCGGAGCGCCAAAACAGGCCATAATACTCCAGTAATATACGCGGCGCGGACAAGTCGGCTGATCGGCACTGGTCGGCACTGGCCTCCGCCGGGACTGAATGCCCGTACATTGGACCCCAATTTACGCTCACTGAGTACTGAGCTCGCGCGGGCCTCATCCTGTCACAGACGGTCATCTGGACGAGTGGAATCATTGTGGAATCACCCGTCTTGCGTAGAACTGGCGTATCCTCGGAGGGCTGCAGCACAGTCCAGATGGCTGGGAATTCCGCGAGCTGCTCAGAAAATAATCCCTCTCCATCCCGCGCTCCACCGAGGAGAATACGCCAGTGAAGCAGCCCAGCGAGAGAGTGGGTCCGAGCCAGGACGGATTAGCACATGTACGGATCGCGTCTTGCCAGCAGTATGGCAGGGGAACCGGTCGCCACGGCGTCAATTCAGCGATGCCCGAACGCGTCTGACTTCGACCGTACCCGACTCGTACAATGAAATTTAAAGGTGCCATCCAGGACAGTTCGCTGGACCGCCAGTCCGGGTTGACAGCCGAGGTCTTGGTGGGCTGGAGCCTAGGGTGTTCATACTACAGACAGCCTGAATTGTGGTTGAGCCGGGCGGATTCCATCGCTAGGAAACCGCAACCGCACTTGCCCTACCAGAGATGCGCCGAAATATTTGTAGACATCGAGGCCGGCGACATATGTATGAAGCGCCCGTCATCTAAGGTTCCGCATGTGGAAGAACTGCATGGGAACAAAAGCAGGCGCGAAGACGAGGCGCAGACATCGATTAGATGCAGGAACAGCTGCGCCTCGTGAGGGTTAATGAATTATCGCCGACCCAGAGCAGAGCAAGACAGCCTAGACTATTGAAGTCAGACGCCAGGCTCAACTTTAGCAGTCCGAGGAACCAGGTTCGCGAGTATTTCCGTCTGGGTTGGCGGTTGGGCAAACCGCAACACCGCATTTACGCAATCAGAATTGCATCGAAATATAAACATCGAGGATGGGCAGCATCTGCAGCGAACGATCCGCGCGAGGGAAACATACCTGGGTTGGCCATGGAAGGGGAATAACACGCTGAGGTAGCCCGGGATGCACGATAGTTGAGGATAGTTTGGGCCAGCGGCTCGGTTTGGCAGGAAGAGCACCTCCATCTGAATTATGTCGCTGAGTTGAAGGGGATCTGAAAGGTGTACCGGTACAAGCTGCTCAATGAAAGTTACTTCCAACAGCGGGTCCAGATCCCAGGCACAAGAACTTGATGCGCAGGTGGCTCAACTGCGCCCACCCTACATTTCTATACGTATTCCGAGTACTTGGTGCAAGGTTGATGCGAGGTCAAAAATACCGCATAGATTCACTCCACCGCCGGGAAGGACCTCCAGTGATTTAGCACGTTGCAGCGCAAGAAACTCGGACCTGCGAAGGGTGCTACTCATTTCCCGAACTAGCGTCATCCCAGAACGAATGAGGCTTCGGGCGCGTCTCCGAGTTAAATCTATTGTTCGTGCGTCCGTCGATACGGAGGAATAGGTCAGGTCGAGATACGACACAAAGTCTTGATGGCAAGGAGGCAAGGGGGTTCGTACGATAGCTTGAATTGTGCTCGGGCCGTAAGACTTGACAGTACTTACCCGACCAGAAATACTCCAGATCACAAACAACGAGGGTGGGCGACAGCTGCTGCGCGGTATCGCAAGAGCCATGTCACGGTGAGCCTACCTAAGTTTATTTAGCCTTGCCCCCGAAGAAAATCAGAGACGCCGTCAGAGAGAACACAATCGATAAGACGTGGGACTACGCGAAATTCAGAACCGCGGGATTCGTGAAAGTCAGACTGACTCAGAACCGCGGATCCAGATTTTGTCGCCGACCGCTCGAGAATTGTGCAATATATTATAGTACTGGCTGCGATTGCCCACCGGCGCGAGTCAGAATCCAAAATCATCCAAGGCTGCTGCGCGCTTTCAGTGTGCGTGGTGGATTGGACGCGGAATATCCCCGGCGGGAGTGAGCGAGGCAAGGGGAATCGGAACGATTTAAAACGAGACAACGAAATGGCAATCCGCCCAAAATCCGCCGTGCATATGCGTGTGGTGTCAATGCGCCGGCGCTAATATCCCCACAAGTTTCGTGAATTCACGCAGGCTCTCGGGACGCGCGCAGGATGCATAATGGGGCCCATTTGACCCACCGAATTGGCCGAGAAAGATTGTTATTGCGAAACAGCAGGTCGTGGATCGAGCGCCGCCGGTGAGTCCGAGTAGGCGCAGCCCTTCCGTCCCAGTCCTTCATTGGATCTCATAGACCGCTGGCTCTCAGGGTCCACAGAATCCGCAACGGGGATAATCTTCTTCTTTGAGCAGACTGGGGAGAGCAGAAGCGGATTGACTGCAGAATAACACGCTGAGCGTGCGAGTGGGGACGCACAGTTCTACTATCATTTTAGGCGGCTGGACGCCTCGGAATAGGGGAGCTGTAGCTAAGTCGGGGGAGATCTGAGAGCGGGGGATACGCGTGGTGAAAGCGACATCCAAGACATGGGAAGAACTCGGAGGCACAGATAAGATCTTGAGGGCTCCTCGGGGCTTCGTGGGTGACTGAGCGCAGGGAGTATACTATAACGGATTAAATGCTTGGGCAAGACCTCATTCTTTGAGAATAAATAAGCACAGACGCAGGGTTTGATCAAGACGCACATTTGGCAAGAACCTGGCAGTAGGTCCGACGGAGGTCTTGTGCTAATTTTATCAGCGCTAAAACAAGCAACGAACAAAGCAAAGCAAGGCGCGAAGACGAGGGGCGAGTCTGAGTCTTTGTAACCAAGAGATTCGGCAATGCCTACGTGTCGACTTGGCCGAGAAGTTACTGGCGAGGAGAGGCCGAGCTAGACTTGAGCTAGACCCAGCGATCGCTAGTGAACTGCAAGGAGACTCGCCCGCGAGTTCCGGCGGAAAATGGACACGGGATTTGGATTGTAGAGGCTGAGCACCCCAGACCTTGAAAGATTGAACGAAAATCGGGCAACTTGAACGCCGACGAAGGTAAGATGTGGTAAGAGGCAAGAGGCGCTGGTGCACTGCCACATAGCCCGGATCCGGGACTCGGATCAATGATCCTCCTTCTCTTTCTCGCCACCACTCGCCATCCATTTTCTTTTGCTACAAAAGGGCCCCGTCACATCAATCGGATACTTAGTTAGTTTCTGCTACGTAAAAGCTTGACTTCGCGCTCACTCCATTTCCGGCGTCTCATTGCAGCAAGTCCTTCCATGGTGCGATATTTCGGTCCTCAAGGCCTCAAGATCTCCATCGCCGCCGGATTTCATGCAGCGGGAAGGTTCGGGATAGGCCCGGGGTAGGTGTTGGCAAAAATAGTGAGTCTCTCTGCTCTGCTTGTTTGTCGCTCTCTTCCCCGCTCGCGACCGCCGCCCCGCTGCCTTCCCACTCCTCTCGTCCTACGCCTCCGCTCTCTGCACACCGACGAACGCACGCTGACACTTGCTCCACAGGCTCTCGCCCGCCCCATCCTTCGCCCCGTCGTTCACCCCTCGCGGATCGTGTCCCCAGCGCGGGGAAGCACGGGAAGACGCTCGGGACTCGCCCGCCGCGCCTCGCATGCCGCTGTCCGCGCCCGCTCGTCGCCGTGCGCCGCCCGTGTGCCTCGATGACGTCAACGTCCCATCTGCGTATCCGGGGTGGCGGCTCATACGCCGTGCGCGGACGCCGCTCTGCGTGGGCGCGCGGGCCCGCATGGGCACGCCCTGAGCTGACGTGCCGGCGCGCGAGTCGTGTCGCCGCTGTGGGAGCCCACGAGGCGTACCCGTCCGCAGGGCGCCTGGACCTCCGACACTTACAACGCTGCGCGGGATCGTCCTCGCCAGGGCGGGCTGTCCTCTGTGAGTCGAGCTGTCCGTCTCTCCCTGCCCCTCCCCCGCCGTTATCATTACCCTTTGTTGCCTCCCCTCGTCCCTCTTCCCGCTCGCGCCCTCCCTTCGTCCGCCCTCTCCGTCTGCGCGCCACGCCATCGCCTCCTTCCGCGCGCGGGGATATGCCGCACCCACGCCTCCTTCATCTCCCGCCTCCGCCCTTGCCCGCATTGAGCGCCGGCGACGCTGCGCATATCCTGAGGGCCACGCCGCGGAGCCGGTGTCGATGCCCGTCGCGCTGTTGATGTGCCACGCCGCGCGCGCTCGGACCCGGGGAGAGGCGGGGCGCTGGGCGCACGCGTAACCCGGGGCGGCGGGGCGGGGAGTGCGGCGCAAGCGCGGACGGGCGCAAGGGTGATGCGCGCGGAATCCCCCCTCGCGCACCCGCTGGCGCCGTTGGCGAGCACCGCACGGACGAGCATGTTACCGCCCGCTTCCTGCCCGCGAAGTAACTCCGGCGCGGCGCGGGCGGAGGCGGTCGTGTGGCGGGCGAGGTGCGGTGGTGTGGGGGGGCTCCCCGCTCGCATAGACGCTGGCGCCGTGGGCGAGCAGCGCGACGCGGCCGTACGAGCATGCGCAGCTGGCGAGGCTGCTGAGGCGGTGCGGGTCGCGCGCGCACGGACGGGAAGAGGCTAGAGCGCGGGGACGATGTGCGCGTGTGCCCTGCGAGCGCCCCGCTTGCGGTGTCGCACGCCCTTAGCAAGGAGCATGGAAGCGCGGCGGCGGCGGCGGCGGTGCCGCGCGAGCGTTATCCGCCCCCAGCGACGCCGGAGTACGGGACGCAGCTGGCGCGTGGATCATCCGCAGCGTGCAGATCGCTTTCGAGGAATGCGGACGTCACTGCGGGGCGGGACGACTGGATCATACGCGCAGGGTCCCATCCACGAGCTACCTACCTCGCGCGTGTGTCGAGCAGCTTGGTGCCGGCGTGCGTCGCCCGAGTCACCGACTCTGTGGGTGGTGCCTGCGGGGCGTGGCGGGGAGTCCTGTGGATCCGTACGCCGCCTCCTAGTCTCCGCTCGTGCATTACCTCGCGCGCGCGAGGGGCACGGCGGTGTTTTTGGCGCGCGCGGGCGTAGTGGAGGTGCTGGGCGGCGCGACGCGAAGCGGCCATGATCGCACGGCTCCAGCTCGTGCTCCGTGGAAAGTGCCTTTGACTTACCGATTGGCTCTCGTCTTTACTCGCTGGGGCGCTTGCTTATCCCTACCTCATTCAATATTATATCTTTCCCCGCATTCCTCGCATTGAATTCTCAGCAAGGGGTCAAGCTCAGTGTCGCTGACTCGAGTGGTGGTGGCTCCCCGAATCGACCCGCGTCAACGTTTTCTTGTCCTTATCATACTTCGCGCCCGCTTTCAGGCGAGGTTTTGATTCTCGAGTTTTCCTTCTGTTGACCGTTGATATTATCGGCGCGGTTAGACTCCCATTGGTACTGCCAGTGAGCTTCGCTTTTATTTCGTCGTGATGGGTTTGTAATTTAAAACCTTCTAACTTCTGAAAGTCATGGTGGAATGTCGGGAACTTCGTACCGCCATTTGCGCCGACCCACTTTGTTGTCTTGGACAGCCTGGCGACACCGGTATTGAGCAAGACAATCTTCAAGCTTCATTTCTCCCCTCGACTTCCGATCCTCCAAACGAGTCCTCATCAAATTCCTGAATCTGACTCACTCGGGCTCTGGGAACCCAGGACGGAATGTGTCGTTCGACAGATCCCTCTACTAATCGCGCGCCTTCGAGGCTTATAATTGAAGTCTCTTTTTTTTTATCCAAGTGTCACGGTACGGACGCTAACTATATATATTCCACTCGACATCTAGTCCGACGGGACTTGCGTTGAAGTTCTGGTCTATCTTTGCCCATCTGCTTTTCTCACGACTCACAGCGTCGCGCAAAAGTTCCGAGTCATCTCCTGCTGGATGTAGAATCCAAGCGCTGGATATCCCTTGGAAGTGTCTCAACCGCGTACGCCGGTACTACGCAAATAACAGCGAACTTGAAGGCCGATGCGCATTTCTTACCCATTAACCAACACCTTTATGCACCCAACATATTATGACGGCTAAAAATCGAAATCACATGTTCTTGTAAAAACCTGAAAGCGTAAATTCCCCTCGCTGGATACTCAAGAAGACTACAAGCCCATGAACTAAGTAATTTCCAACTACTTGATGCAATAATATTGCTCTACTAGATTTTCATGTAACTCTGGCCTTTCCTTTACTCGGTATCCAAGGCCGTGCAGCATTCCTCGGACCTCGTCTCACTTGCATTCACTGCTATTCTTTCTCGCCATCGACTCAAAATACTCCACTTACACGAGATAAAAGAAGGGTTCTGATATCTTGTTTATGCAAATCCTTCACTTCGAGCTCCATCCTTCTAGCGAAGTGAGACGGTGATACAAAAAGATATAGATTCCATTGATGTACAGACTAGTAACTCTCGGACAAGCAACTCAGCCATAATAAGTATTCAACAAGTGTAATTGACACTCAAACCTCCATCGTAAATCTGTTCTCTCCATTGTCTCTCAAGGTACCCGGCCGCCTGTTATATGTGTGAGTAATCTAATAATAAAAGAATGCTAAACACATACCGATCTCGGACGTTCTGGTGGTGAAACAGGCTGTGCCCCATTCTCGATGAGGAGTTTGATCACTGATTCATGTCCCCAGACTGTGGCTGCCTGCAATGCAGTGCCATAGTGACCTTGTATATTAAGGTTGGCTCCGCTTTCGATCAAGACTTGAACAACAGCTTCATGGCCTTGGGCTGATGCCTCCCACAGAGCAGTGGTGTCTTTGGCAGTTTGGTTGAGGTGAGCCCCATTTTCAATGAGAAGGCGAGCAACTGTCTCGTATCCCCAATGGGATGCAGCCTGAAGTGCTGTCCCATCCTTGCCTCCCTGGGCATTTACATCTGCTCCCTTCTCAATGAGAAATTGAACAATTGATTCATTATCAGATGCAGCCTGCAGTGCAGTTCCGTAGTAGCCTCCTACAGCATTCACATCTGCTCCCTTCTCAATAAGGAATTGAGCAACCGACTCATGGCCCCCTGCAGATGCAGCCTGCAGTGCAGTTTCATAGTAGCCTCCTACAGCATTCACATCTGCTCCATTCTCAATGAGGAATCGAGCAACCAACTCATGGCCCTCTTCAGATGCAGCCTGCAGTGCAGTTCCATACTCCCCTCCCACAGCATTCACATCTGCACCCTTCTCAATGAGGAATTGAGCAACCGACTCATGGCCCTCTGCAGATGCAGCCTGGAGTGCCCTTCCATACTCCCCTCCCTGAGCATTCACATCTGCTCCATTCTCAATGAGGAATTGAGCAACCGACTCATGGCCCCCTGCAGATGCAGCCTGCAGTGCAGTTCCATAGTAGCCTCCTACAGCATTCACATCTGCTCCATTCTCAATGAGGAATTGAGCAACCAACTCATGGCCCTCTTCAGATGCAGCCTGCAGTGCAGTTCCATACTCCCCTCCCACAGCATTCACATCTGCACCCTTCTCAATGAGGAATTGAGCAACGGATTCATGTCCCCTACAGGATGCAGCCTGGAGTGCAGTTCCAAAATGTCCTCCTTGGGCATTCACGTCTGCTCCCTTCTCAATGAGGAATTGAGCAACCAACTCATGGCCCTCTGTGGATGCGGCCTGGAGTGCAGTTCCATAGTAGCCTCCCTCGGCATTCACATCTGCTCCCTTCTCAATGAGGAATTGAGCAACCGACTCATGTCCCCTACAGGATGCGGCCTGGAGTGCAGTTCCATAGTGGCCTCCCTCGGCATTCACATCTGCACCCTTCTCAATGAGGAATCGAGCAACCGACTCGTGTCCCCAACCAGATGCAGCCTGAAGTGCAGTTCCATAAAACCCTCCCTGGCAGTTCACATTGGCACCATACTTCTTTACAAGCAGCTGAGCCATCTCAATGTAACCGTAAAAGACTGCAACAGACAAAGCAGAGTCAATACTAGTGTCATCTACTAGTTGATCTACCAAGTGAGTAGCTATATGTAACAGGTTGGAGGCAGCTGAGAGCCACAGAAGTGATGGGTTCAGGGGCCAGTCTCCACCAAAATAGTCCCAAGGGGGTGCCGGTTCCCACTGGTAGAGGCTGCTGTACCAGATACCTTTCCAAGAATGGACTTTTTCAAGGAAGAATGTTAGGCCTGGTTGAAGATCTAGCTGTTTGTTTGCTTCAGCAGCATGGAGAAGCAAGTGTTGGCTGTATGCAGCTAGTGGATGTGCTTTCACCCAGTCATCAACCATATATGATTTTGGAAGTTGGGAGAATTCATCAAAGGAAAGGTATGCAAGGCATTGGGATGCAATTATTGTATGAGCATCAGGAAACTGGCCTGGCTGGATGCTATCAAAGTAGCCCTGTGTTGTGAAATGGATGAGCCGGACCACAGACATTGCTTCATCAACAATAATCAATCCAGCACAGACCGATAAGACAATATTGATGTCTAGGAGATTATCCACATCCAAGGTTGTTGCATCGGGTTCAATAGCCAAAGCCTCACGAAGCTCTGCCACAGATAAAGGCCGTTTGGCATAGGCAACCCATGTGAGGGCTTGAATAGCTAATTGTCTGTCTTCCTCGTTCTGGTTCTTGATTCGGTTTATTGCCTCATCATATGTGTGGCTTAAATCCTTTGGTAGATGTTGAAGAGCCTCCCTAACTGCCTTGATAGTCATCTTTGTTGCAAGGGATTCTGTGTGAAGCTTGGCAAGCAAAAACCTGCGTGGAGGAGTTATTGTTAGATTATAATTGTAGCCTTGATCTTTTATCATACTTACATTCCGTCTGCATTGCTGGAAATTTTAGATTTGATTTCATCATGCAACTCTGGCCTAGTTTGAACATGCTTGGATAATCTTGGGGATTTCTGAATTTGCTTGTCTACATATTGCTGGATATCATCTTCTGTTGCACTTATCTCTAGGTACAACATATCTGAGAACAGATCATCCAGTGTAACATGAGGTCTAGAAGTCAGCATCAGACTAGTGGTGGGCCCCTGCAGCATGGATAAATGTTCAAGCAAGATATTACGTTGTTCCTCTGGATACTCATCCAGGGCATCAACAATAATATGCACTTTTGAGTGTTGGGCCATGGCAGATTGAAGTATGTCAAATACTTCAATTAGTGAAGGACTAGTATCTCGCAGACGATGATGATTATACAGATCATGTACAGCTGGGGGGAGTGATCTGTCCACAACGAGCTGTTTCCAGACACTGGCAAGGAGATTTTCTGGAGTCTGGACCTCCCTCTCCTTGTGGTTCAGGTAGATGCATGCCACTGCAGTGTCATTGTTCGGAAATTGAGCTCGGAGGTGATTTACCACAACCGACCTATTGGGTGCTTAACACAGAGTTTGGAACGAGAAGCCTAGACTCACGCAAGGACAGTCTTTCCAGCACCAGCTGCTCTCCCCACAATTTAGAACTGTGGCTGAGGGAGTGTGTGATAACGTACGTATTCCTCGACACCACAGCACTCTGGATCCTGATTTCCAGTTCTTGAAAGTTGCATCTGAAAGCAGCCATTCACCTGTGCCTGGTTGCCAAGCACGGAAGATATCTGCCTGTCGCTGGAAAAAATTAAGAGATGTTATCCAGTTAAGGATCTCTTTCTCTTCAGCAGCTGTGGTATGTTTAATGAACAATACACCATTGGACAAGATTGAGAACTGACATTTGTCATGTTCCGTGAGAGCAGCCAGAATGGCTAGCAAGAGATCCATGTATTAGGGACAGGAACGGCAGTAATTTATTCCACTTGCCATTGTGATCTTTCTTGTGTTCTTGGTCATGCTTCTCCCCAGCATCCCTGCAAATAGTTCATTTAACCCATTAATGGTATTCCCTATGGCACGCACCAAATTCCCAGTGTAAGCCATGTGTTGAGCAACAACTTCATTGACTCAAACTCCTGCAAGTACTCCTTTGCCTCCTTCTTGTTCCAAAGTGTCCATGACGGCTGCTTCGAGAGTTTCGACAATGGGCCGTCTGGAAGCTCAAATTTCGCTGTAAACTTGTCCATCATCATCTTGAATCTTCCCAGTGGGGCTCCCATATGCTGGAGCGCATTTGTCGATGGGCTGGTTACGACACGCTTCTGCAGCTCCATAAACAACGACTTAACATCATCCAGCTCTGTAAAGAGCTTGCGCTGCTCCGCCGGTGCGTTATAGAAGTCCTTGACATATTCGCGGGCTTTGAGCGCCGTGTCGACGAGCTGAATGGCACTGGCAATGGCGCCAAGTACTTCGGCCATGGTGGGAGAAAGCAAGAGCCGTAAAGCTATGTTTTGTTTGGCACTGCCAGATGGCAATCATTTGACATGTGGGATTCTTCGGGAGAATCTGATATGCACCAAAAATATACCACAGAGAAGATTCGTGACAACAGCTGTGGCGTTTAAATAAGCTGGCTCCGATTGGACTTGGATCCATATTAGTAGTAAGTTAGTGACCGGCAGTGTTACATCAACCTCTGCTGCTATATCCCGAGTCACAATGTGCGAGCTTCAACGGGTACCAGCAGGCTGTGATGCTGTGCTTTTTGTTCACCGCGTGGGGGCAAAGATGCACTCTATCACCTGTGCGAATGAACTGTCAGCGAATCTGATATCGAACACAGAACGTCCGGTGATGCACAGCCTTCCAGAGCCTCGCCCGCCACACTTTTGCTTCATCCTGTTTGTGAACTACTTAGCAGCTGGCGGGAAGTAATGTTGTTGATTTATCTACCATTTAGTAACTGCGTCGTTTGAAAAAACTCGAAAGACTGGCCGTGCCACGGCTAGCCATGGCAAATTTCGACGGGCATCAAACGTCGCGCATTCGGACAACATGTTCGGCAGGCCCGTTCCGGATGCACGGATCACACAGCCGCGCGGCACGGGCGCCTACCACACCACTGTGGGACGGCGGAGAAAGACATATCCTGAACTGTTCGAGACGCGGAATGTTCTCGGAGGTATTTTGTGTGTGGCCTCCCCGGTGCATATTTTGGATCGCGCGCGTCGATTCTATATCCGCTCGCCATCGCGCCGCTCCTGAATTCCGCAGCCGCCGTCCTCATGTAGGCCTGGATCTGGAAACACCGTACTGAAGCAGCCTGAGAAGGCCGGACGGGAGATCAAAATGCTCTTCCTCGCAAGACCATTTGCGATGTAGTTCGAGCTGGAATAGTCAACAAGAATTCGTGGGGAAAGGAAGACGAAGACGTTGCAGGATGGGAGAACTTTTTAATTAAGTTGGGACGAGTCTGCCTGGCTAGGAGCCCCTTTTTATGAACGTGCACGAATCGGTCAAAGATCCATTTGCCTAACGGACTAATTAAAATAAAACAAGACGGGGGATGATGCCGCAGCAGGATTCGCAGCGAATCAGTTGCCAGGCGGGTGTGTGGCAGCGTTGAGGGCCCCGTCAGGGGAGACAGCGGCCGCCGAGTCATTACCTCAATGCTGGGTGTTCGTGAACACAAGGATGGCATGCGAGGGTTGAACCCCAACTTGGATTGGACATGGTACACCCCGCCGAGCCTTACCACGAAATTAGTGGAAGTGGAACGAGGGGAAAGACAGCTTGAATTATCCGGTATCGAGTTAGATCCGCGCGTAGATACGCCGGCGGTACTCTCACAAATTCGAGGAGCGCCTGGACCTGCGAGCACTGCGCGCCGAAATTAGTGCTGTTAGTGAGTTCGAATCGCACAAGGATCTCAGTTACTAACCCTAGCCAATCCGCAGGACATCAGCTATTCCAATGTACCCGGCCCGGGTTCAAAACAATATTAATGTAGGGTGAATGAGCACCGGAAGACATCAGGATATGAACTCGGAGACCGACCCAGAGCGAATCCAGAGCGGACGAATTTCGGAATGGCCGGCGGGAGAAATTGGAATACCTTGCCTCGGCTTTTGTACAATGGTTCCTGATGCCCATTGAAGGTTTCAATGCGCTTGCGTATCCGACCCATCGTGTTCAGATTGTGGTTAAAAAGTTCCATGAATCACAGTGAACTCCACGAAGCTCGTAAGTTCGCAAATCAGCGTGAGTTGATAAAAATATTGCCGACTCACGATACAGCGCCGCTGAACTCCGTCGCGGGTCTGGGTATCGATTCTGGACTGGGGACATTATCAACAGAATGTTTCGTCAGTGGTAGAATTCGATTCAGCGCCTGAGGCGAGATCTTCGTCGTTTTGTGGTTCGACAAGATGCGGTAAGATGAGATCGAGCTCATCAGCTCGGCGTGCGCAGCCGCAAAGGCAAGAAAATTTCCAAAGGGCTTCTTGGAGGGCCTTGGCCTTTGACGCGAGGGCTTTGATCCGCGGAAGCGTACGCGGTGGATTCCGCATGCCACCGAGGCGTCGGTGGTGCTTGAGACTAGATCGGGGAGTCTATGCGGCGCCGTACAGCAGCCTTAGAATAAACCAAGGACCCTGAGATAAATATGCAACGCCCGTCCAAAAAAAAGATCACAGTCGTTGAATTCCACGGGGAAGGGAAAGCCAATTCGGTGCCGCAGAGAAGAGCGTACACAGGAGTTCGGCACCCAATCAACGTATCGGACTCGCCGTCCTGGATGGGTCTTATACGCGGTTGACAATTGATAACAGCCATGTAAATCCGCGCGCGCTTGAAATCAGATAGATCCACAGACGAGAGATAAATACATGTATTGAGGGCCAGGGGACGGAAGGAAGGCATCTTGCTTGGCCAGAAATGGCGGGAGGCATGTACCTTGTACTTGCGGATGCAGCGAGTTCGCGATGAGGGCTGGAATCTGTGCAGTGGTGCGAGAGGTCCAAGGGGCACGAGTGGTGCCTCAGTGTATCTGAGTCCAGAGAATACTGACGGTGTCTGTCAGCGAGAGGACGTCGATCTCTTGGCCTCGGCGGTGCGTGACATCGCAATCCTCAGTCCGGCTTGACGCCCACGGCGCTCAAGCGTCGATGGCATACCAGGACACAGTCGGAGCGCGGCGGAACCGTTGTCTGCGAGTGGGTCTGGGTCCTGTTGTGGTTTGAAAATCGATCGGCGTCATCATTTTCACGGGTAGCGATTCGGGCTCGTTCGGAGGTTGGACCTCCGGCTCGTGAGCATCGTGCGGCTAGCAGAGATACAAACGAAGCAGGCCGCGAGTACGAAAAGTTCCCGATGACCGGCTCCGAGGGACTATTCGTGGTATCCGAGCCGAGTCACGCCTGATCCAAGGACAGTCGATAGAATTCGCCAGGGAAGCTATTCCACGGTCAGATACGGGAACTTGGAGAGCTTCGACTACAGAGCATTTTGCGCTTGAATATAAATATACTTGAGGATTCGCGTGGGACCAGATAGACGAGACTGTGCCGTGTCTGAAGCATGCTCCCCGAAAACCCGGGTAAGAAAAGTTTTAAAGCGGCCTTGAAGTTGCCTTGAAGTTGGATACATTGACCGGCGAAACTTGAGGAATGCCCTTGGAGCACCCGTAGAAACTCGAAACGTTTGAGAGAAAAAATCCAATGCCCTCCGAAGGAAAGAGATTCTGTGACGAGAGAGAAGTGCGTTGTGGTGGTACAGAAGAAAGAGAGGCGCGTGCACCGCCACATACGTCCATAGGGTTAGGGTGCCACCGACCGTCTGCCAAACCACCACTCCCTGTTTTTGTGACTGGTCTGGAAACTCTCCAACCAGCTGGCTATTGTCGCTGCCTCTTCGGGACTGAGATACCCGGTTTTGTTCGCCAGCGGCTGTCGAAATTATCTCAAGTGTCACCAGCTCGCGCTATGGTTTTCTACACCGTTATCGACGAAGGAGCTTCATCCTGAACTCGATTCAGGCGATGCCGCAGCCGTCGCATCTCCTGTGGACTCCTCGAGTTGGGAGTCCTGCGCGTACATGGCTTCAATGCATGCATAGGCTACCTGTCAGTACGTGCCTTTTTCTTTGCTTTATCGGCATTGGCCCTTGGGACTCGACAGCCTGCGCCCGTATCTCTCCTGTCCCTTTGCACCACGGCACCGCTGGCGCATGCCACTGGCGCCCGCCGCGCCCTACCGCATCCTCCGGCTCCACTCCACCGTACTCCCGCGCCGCATCCTCCACGCTCCCATCCCCCTTGCTCCCGTGCTTCCGTCCGCACTACCGACCGGCACTGACGCCTTCTCTTCGCAGCGCGCTCCTGATACGCATCGGCGGCAGAGGAGTCCCGCGAGGTCGACGGTATTCGCCTGGTCTGGCGACCGACTTCAAGCGAGTGCTTTGTCTCCTGGAGTCGTTTATCTCCCTGCACGCCATCCGCATCTCCGTGCCCTCGCCTGTACCCACCCCTCCTTCAATATCAATGCGGCGTCATGCTACCCTCCCGACCCATCTGTGTCTCCGTCCTCCTTCCGCTGTCCGCGCCTCCATCCGCGCCTGGCACGCCCGCGCTACCTCCCCTTTCTTTCTTCCTCCCACCGCCCTCCCCTCCCTTCGCCTCCTCTGTCGATGCCCGACACTGACCCCTCTCCAAGGATGCACCCGCGGCGATTCTGAGGCGCGCGACGGCGACTGATGACAGGACAGGATGCGGAGAACGATGCGGGAAAGGATGCGGGAGTCACGGGAAACGGGGCAGAAAGTGAGCTCGTATTCTCTTCCGCGCGTCGCGTTCCTGCTCCTCGCGTCGATCCACGTCTCGCCCTCTCCGATCCATCATCCTCCCGCGCTGCGCCCCCTGCTTCCACCGCCTCCCTCACCGTGCCCTCCGTGCGGCTCGTTTCTCCACCATCCATTCGCCATTCCCCGCGCATTACCTGTGTACCTCACGACGATCAGCTTCGCTACATCGCTCCTCGCGCCCCTCCCTCCTGACACCTCCACACACGCTCCCCCTCTTTCTTCGTTCTTCGTGCTCGCGCTCTCCCTCTACACACACCACGTCCTTCTCCCTCGCGTACATCTCCTTCTTTGCGACCCCGCTAGATCGCGCGTAGCTGACGTGCATGCCCAGGTACATGCCACGTCACTCGGCTTGCAGGCGCGGGGAGACACGTCGCCCGTCTCAAGGGCGCCTATTCACGCCACGACGTGCCTCCTCAAAGTGGGCGCCGAAGGATACTCGCTCCTCGCGCGCTCGCTGTCATCCTCTCGCTTTCATGCGCGGGCGGTCTCATTGCCATCTCGTGATGTGGTGCCCACGCCGACACGTTCTTGCGCTCTCCGCGTGGCGAGGGTACCTCCAGCTGTGCGCAGCCGCACGGCCTTCAGCACGGCGGCGGGGATGCGCGTGCTGTACCCGTGTCGCGAGCTCGTTCCTCTTGACCTTTGTCTGCGAGCGGTCTCACTGTAGGCGGCGCTGTTTCGTTCTCAGCCCGCCGAGGGCACCTCCAGCTGCGCACAGCCGCACGGCGGTGGATATGCGCTTACTGTACGTGGCGCCGGCGGATCCTCGCCCTGCGGCACGCTGCGCGGGATGTCCTTCCCTCGCCTTCGTCTGCGGGTGGTCTCATTGTCATCCCGTTGTGTGGCCCTCGCGCGCTCGACGTGTCCTTTCGCTCCTTTCGCTCTCTGCACGGCGAGGGTACCTCCAGCTGTGCGCCGCAGCGCGGCCTTCAGCGCGGCGATGGGATGCGCGTGAAGCTGGAGGATCCTCGCGCCTCCGGCTCGCCGCTCGCCGCTTAGGGTATCTCACCCCCTCACTTCCGTTCTCTTCCCGTTCTCTGTGCAGTACCCACGCCGCCAGCTTGACGTCCCCTTTCATTCTCCGGTGGAGCGCGTACCGCCGGCTGCGTGCAGCCGCATGACCCTCAGCGCGGCGGTAGGGATGCGCCTGCTGGACGCGCGGCGGAGGATGCTCGCTCCTCGCTCGCTGCGTGCGCTTTGACCCCTCGTCTTGCTCAGCGTGGCGCGGGTACTTGTACTCCCGGCTGTGGCGCGCAGGCCGCTTTACTTTTTTTCCTTTTCATCGTGAGGCATGTACCGCCGCCTTCGCGGGAAAGGGGCTCCACCATTCGCTCGTCGCGTCGCATCTTGGGCATCAAATCTGACGCTAGTCGTTTATTGTGGCGAATCGCTCGCGCGGCGCCCGAGGAGTGTGTTGTCTGTACGTGTGCATGATGCGGAGGCGCGTGCGAGGAGTGTGCAGGGTGTACGGAAGGCACCGAGGATGGCGCGCGGGTAGAGCACCCGCGGGGGCGCGTATCACGGCGGAGAGATGTGTACGGCCTGGGTCGCCTTCGAGGATCTTGTGAAGTCGTGCGGGCTTCATGCGCCGCGGCGGGTGATGCGGGCACATGTGAGATGAGTGCGACTCGTGCGCATCCCCGCGAGGAGGGTACGCGGTGCCTAATGCGGGTCGTCCAGAGCAGGTTTGGCGTGATGTAGGTTATGGAGACGAGGGCGCGCGGTCGGGGGCGCGAAGCGCTGTGTAGCGATACACGCCCGCTGTTATCGAAGGTCGAGGAATAGCAGCTGCGGCGGAGCGAGCATGGGGAGCGGGTGCGGTTACGTCGCGCGTGCCTGGCAATGTGAAGTGCACGCATTTCAGGCGCGCGAATACGCTGGCGGGGAACGCCCTTCTGCCCAAGTCCTCTTCGGAGGGGGCTCGAGAAGCGCTGGATCTGGTGTTAGTGGGTTCGACGTGCGCGGAATTGGACACTCGCTCGTCCCAGCGTGCGGCGTACCGCTATCGCAGCGCGTTTAGAGTTGGATTGAATGTGCGGGGCGGGAGAAACTGGCGGTCCCATAACTGCGTTTTCACCGCTGCTGGAGTAGTTTCTGAGGATGCCAAGCGGGCACTGGGGGCGGACGCGCAGGACTTGTACGCGCTTGATGCCCACACAGGATGGACTCTGTATCTGCTTGTCTAGAGCCCAGAGATTCCGTTGCCGTATGCACGTGGGGAGCGGGGCTGTCGGGGCGAGTTCGTTGGGCTTTTTCAGCGCTTCGCTGGAGGGCGGTAATCCCCACACATGTCCTCGCGCTCCTCACCGCCTGTTTTCGAAGCGTACTGTGCGTCTCGATGCGCCCGTCGTTTATCGTATAACATCCATGCATTGCAATTGATATATTTTTGAGATATTCAGCTAAGACTTGCCGGTTTTAAGATTCAGGGCAATCAAAATACGATGAACTAATATGCACGTTACTACTATGAGTTGGGCTGGCTACGTTGGACAGTAAATTGAATAGACGCCTTTTGTGGTGATCCAGATTAACAGGAAACTACTCTACGCTATTCATGATTCGTGCTTCCACCACATCCTGAGGAAGGGCGGCGAACCATTTTCAATCTGTTTCGACTGCCAAGATTCAGGTCAGGTTCAGGTCACGTGGCATAACTGACGCGACACGACTGCTCAATGAGAGCCAAACAAACCCCTATCGACCGAGTCTCGGGCGCTGATCTCCCATTCTCGTCGATCGCCCACATCCCCGCATCCTTCAAATCCAGTTGAGGCTGTAGAGCCAGTATCCCGAGTGTCTGCTCCGAATTCAAAATACCAGCCCCAGATCCCCATGGCGCGCTTAGATTCGAGGTGTAAAATTGGGCGTTAGAAATTTGGGTCAGGTGGTTCGAATTACAGTCAATTTCGCTTGTTGCGACGCAAGATAGCTGCGACTACGACTCGGCGGGGTTGATTTATCAAGCCAGCACCTTATGCATGCTAAGGAATGAGGGGTTCACTTGCGCGCCTCCGAATGAATTCAGTTACACATACCAATACTGCGCATCTGCGGGATATCCTCAGAGGTCCAAGGGAAATGTGCGTGCGTGAAAGAGATCATTCACGGCTTCAGCGTCGATTGATTGGGCACGTAATTTCACTCTGTCGGATTCCCTTGGGCGAGGATGTATGTAGATCCGGGACGACTGAAATAACAGCTTTTCAAGCCTGAATTATAATCCGCTGGCAGGTGCATCCAGCCCTTGGAATGGCGGGTGCGTGAAAGGGGTCGAGGACGGCGCGCGTACGGAGCGCAGGGCGGGGCGGGGGATGCTTGCGGAGGATGTACGCGATATCGAACGATGGGTGTGTGGATTGCAAAGATGTTGGCTAGAGGAGCCGCAGCCCTCCCAGCTAGTAGCCTCGGTTCAGAGAATACGCACCATAGGCGTGCGCGAGAAGGAGAATCTCCGAGTGGGCTGGGAGAAACAGACGTGGGTGGAATTCGATTAACGGTGAGAGACAGGCTCGAGCACCCAGAGTGCGGATATGTCAAGCGGGGCGCACGCTTGGCGGGGAGAGCACTTCAATCGGCGTGGATCCGTAGTATGAGAGACCTTGGTAAGCTGGGCCGGTACATGTACAAGCTCGTTTGGGAGCCGCTCCAAGACAGATATTTCGCCAGCTTGAAGTTCATGTTGACTCCAGCGACCAGGACTTGATGCGTACGTGGGATAGGTTGAGCTGAGACAGCGCGCGAGAGTAGTGTAGCACACTTATAATAATCCTTGGTCAAGTTAGCAATTCACACGCACGAGGGAGTAGTTTTTTAAAAAAAGAGATCTGAATACGAACACGGGTTCCGAATCCTCGTTTTCTGCGTCCGCAGGCCTCGATCCGTGCGCGAAGAAACGAGAGATCCGAGTCCGCGGCGGCGAGCATCTGCAGGGGAATCGACGACGCTTTACCGAGAATCGAGGTTTCCGAGAAGATATGGTGGTTTTCCTGAGACGAAACGAGGATTTACGCTGTATGTACAGTCAGCGGGGAGAGCGCCTCCCGCACCCGCTGCCAGCATACATATACATACCTGAAGCGCAGGACGTCAATAATGCAAGCGCAGAACATTCAACGAGGCAAGACGCGAATATGAGAGGTAGCGGCGTTCGCACGTTGCCTCCGTCTGTTCTTGGAAGATTCAGATACGCACTGGATGTTTCCCAGCTCGGAAGCGATAAGATCGAACAAATAGTGCAGGCGTTGCACGAGCCGATGCATAGACTTAGGCACGAAGTTGTATATTGGCCGAGGACTCCAAGACACGGCGCCGTGTTGGTGTATTTGAAAGACGTTGTGTGTGAAGGCCAGGCCGGGCCATGAGAGATGAGAATGTACATGATTGATTTATTGAGAATTATGTGGCGCTTCGCGACAGTCGTCGTGGAGAGTTGGGTGCTGACAAGAGCCGTGCTAGAGACGGATACGGACACGAAAATTCGGGCGAACTTGATGGACGGAATATATATCGATGGCCAGGGGATGGAATTCTTCTTGCGCAGGAGAAAAGTCGGGAAATATGTACGACTGCTTACATGCTGATGCAGCGGGTTCGCGACGGAAAGGGCTGGCTAGCGAGTCAGCTGGCGAGAGTCCAGCAGCGTAGGACTGGTCGAGAACCATTGTCGCCGCACGAAAGAATAGAATAGAGCGCCGCACGAAAGAGTAGAACAGAATACTAAATGCGGGGATAGATTGGCAACGCCATGGTTTCAGGGCTGGATATATATTCGGCGAATTCACGGAAGACTCCGAAGGAAGATAATTGAGTCGGTGCCACGATGCTGAACGAGCATGCGAGATGCCTGAGAGAAGAGCGTAGGCCAGCATCCAGATTCCCGAGCCCAAGTGACTGGAGTCTAGAAGGTCCGCCGGCCCGAAAATCGAGCACGTTCAGGGCGGTATAAGATTGATCACAGGAACGCAATGCTGAGGATTCTTGGGGCCAGCGTAGCTGCCAATCATCACAAGTTAAAAGCGGCGTAGCGCCTGAGGCATGTTGTGGTCATTCCTCGAGAAGAGACCGCAATGGTGGCGTTGAAAGGCCACGTATAGTACGTTGAAGAACGAAAGGGACATTGCCTTAGCTTCGGTAGGTTGGAAGCGAAGCGGATGACTCCGAGGACGGGTTGAAGTGGAGATGGTGGGCGGAGACGCGCAAGAGCCGCTTGTACACCGCCACATGATTCTGGGGAATTCCGGGCCCCTACCACTTGCAATTGCCCCTCCCCTCCCTCCAGCAGACCCACCCCTCCCTCGCCAGTCGGCCCCATGAAACACAGAAAGCCACTGTACTGCGCGCCACCGCCCCGCCCGCGTCGTGCGCCTCCTCCGTACGCCGCTCGCGAAGCACTTGGCACCGCGGCGCACGACGCGCAGCGACGGCGCAGGGGCGGTAGCGTGGTGACAGATCGTTTGGAGCGCTCCATAGGGACTAGTGGTGCGTCTTTTTCACCACTTTTTTGTGTTCTTTTCGGCGGAGATTCGTGCTTGCAGCCCGTGAAGTCTCCCCGCCATTGCCCGCTGGTGGACGTCGTCTCCGACCCTCGGCCGCCGTGCCGCATTCTATCGAACGACGCTCCTCGGGGCGCTGCACACACCGGCACGCAGGATCATCCTCGCCAGGGCGAGTTCTCTCTGTGAGTCAAGTTGTTCATCCCTGCCGCTATCATTACCCCCCGTTGCCTCCCCTCGTCCCTCTTCCCGCGTGCGCCCTCCCTTCGTCAGCCCTCTCCCTCTGCGCGCCACGCCACCGCCTCCTTCCGCGCCTCCCTCATCTCCCGCTTCCGCCTCCCTGCCTTGCCCGCGTTAACGTCCGCACCGGCGATGCTGCGCGCATCCTGAGGGACCTCCCCGCAGAGTCGGTGTCGATGCCTTCGCGCTGTTGGTGTGCCACGCTGCGCGCGCGCGGAACTGGGGAGAGGCAGGGTGCTGGGCGCACGCGTATGGGGCACGGGGCGCGACTGAGGCGGGACCCCGCTCGCGCACCCGCTGGAGCCGTTGGCGAGCGGCGCGGCGTGGCACTGCACGGACGAGCACGTTACCGCCCACTTCCCGCCCGCGAAGTAGCTCCACCACGGCGCGGGCGGAGGCGGTGGTGTGGCGAGCGGTGCGGTGGGTGTCAGCGGAGTTCCTGATCGCAGTCAAGTTGCGCGCGTTGGCGAGCAGCGCGGCGCGGGTGGAGGTGGTGCCGTACGAGGACACGCAGCAGAGGCGGTGCGGGTCGCGCGCGTACGGAAGGGGAGTGCGGGGATGATGTGTGCGTGTGCTCTGCGCGCGCCCCGCTTACGGTGTCGCACGCCCCTGGCGAGGAGCACAGAAGGGCGGCGGCGGCGGTGGCCCGCCCGAGCGTTATCCGCCCCGAGTGCGGCGGGAGGGGACACAGCGGGAGCGCGGATAATCCGCGGTCTGCAGCGTGCAGATCGCTGCCGAGGAGCGCAGGCGTGGGTGCGGGGCGGGACGAGGGGATGATGCGTCCTTCGCGCGTGTCTCGAGCAGCATGGCGCCGGCACGCGTCGCCTGAGTCACGGCTCTGTTGGGGTGTGCCCGTACGCCGCCTCCTGGTCTCCGCTCGTGCATTACCTCGCGCACAAGCCACTATTCAAGAGTACGGCGGTGGTTTTGGCGTGGCGGGTGTAGTGGACGTGCTAGGCGGCGCGATGCGAAGCGGCGATGAATCTGATCGCGCGGCTGCGGCTCGTGCTTCGCGCAGAGTGCGTGCTGCCCCCTTAGTCGAATGCTTGCTTACCCTATGTGTATCCCTCCCTCTCATTCAATATTATATCTGTCCCCGCATTCCTCGCGCTAAATTCTGAGCAAGGAGCTCAGTGCCGTGAGACTCGAGTGGCTCCCCGAATCGACCCGCGTCAACGTATTCTTGTCCTTATTCTACTTCGCGCACGCATTTACGATGTCATTTTCATCAGAGTTCATCCTATCGGCTATTGATCGGTTAGACTGCTGAGCTTCGCTTTGGATTGTCACTGGTAGGTCCGTGTACCAGGTTACTGTGGATCCTTTGTGCCATGCGGCTATTGGCGTCGACCCACTTTCCTTTCTTTCTTCTTGGACAGCCTGGGGACACTGAATAAGACAATCTTCAAGCTTCATTTCTCGCCTCAACTTCGGGCCTGAACCCTCCACACAATTCCTCGTCAAAATTCCTGAATTTCACTCGGGCTCTGGGGAACGGAAAGCAGGTTAGACGGATCCTTCGGCTAGCGCGCCTTCCGGCTTGTTGAATGGGCCGCTTCTTTAATTTAGATGAACAATAATTATAACCCATTTCATGTGTAGTCCGACTTGCATTTACGTTGAATTTCTGGGCGATCTCCGCCCCATCTAGTTTTCTGGCAGCTCACCGGATTCCGAATGATCTCCCACTAGATGTCAAACCTATAAAATCCAAGTGTTGTGTGTCTTTCGAGAAGTGCTTCAACATCTTATGCTAGTACCAAGCAAATCACAGCGAACTTGAGGGCCTATTTCTTACCCATTGACCAATGACTTCATGCACCCAACATATTATGACCGTTAAAATTCGCGATTAACCGGAAACTTGAAAGCATAACTTCTTTGTGCTGGATACTCAAGAAGACTTCGAGCCCGTGAACTACGTAAGTATCTTCCAACCACGCAATGCAACAACATTGCTCTCCTAGATTTTCATGCAGTTCTGGAGTTTTCTTTACTCGGTTTCCGAGACTGTACAGCATTTCTCGGACCTCGCCTCAATTGACTCGGTGCTGCTATTTCTCGCCCTCGACTCAAAATACATGAGATCAGGGAAGAGTTCTGATATCTTGTTTATGCAAATCCTTCATGTCGAGCTCCATCCTTCAAGCTGAGTGAGATGTTGGTAGAAAAGATATGTTGGAATTTGGCAAGTGGCAGCGAAGCCGGAGTTTGCCAGGAACCAGGAACATGTGCGGAGTTGATCGGCGAGTCTGTGTGACGCGAGTAAATTCCGGTACAGAGTTTCCCAGGGTATCGTTGAAGTGTGAACCGGAGTTTCCTAAAGAGGGAATTTGGTTCAAGTCCGTAAGTAGATGAGTAATTTATATTCCCCTGGCACGGAGTTATGTATTCGAGTCATTGTGGCTGTACATGGAGTAGGAAACATATACTCGAGTATAAAGGCCTGCAAATTATCTAGAATAACTAGTTCGGTTCCCCCACTCCAATCGTCCTCACTTCCTCCTCTCCCCTTTCCCACACTCCAAGGCCCCTCGGGTGCACCCATATTCCAACAAGATATAGATTCCATTGATGTACAGACTGGTAACTCTCAGACAAGCAACTCAACCATAATAAGTACTCAACAAGTGTAATTGACAGTCAAACCTCCATCATAAATCTCTTCTCTCCATTGTCTCTGGATGTACCCGGCTGCCTGTTGTATCCATGAGTAATCTGATAATAAAAATGATTAAAACATACCGATCTCGGACGTTCAGGCGGTGAAACAGGATGTGCCCCATTCTCAATGAGGAGTTTGACAATTGATTCATGTTGCCAGACTGAAGCTGCCTGCATTGCGGTACCATAGTACCCTTGTATATCAAGGTTGGCTCTGCTTTTGATGAGGAGTTGAACAATGGCTTCATGCCTTTTGGCCGATGCCACCCACAGTGCAGTAGTGTCTCTAGTGGTTTGGTTGAGGTGAGCCCCATGTTTAATGAGAAGGCGAGCAACCAAGTCATCTCCCCAATAGGATGCAGCTTGGAGGGCAGTTCCAGACTTGCCTCCCGGAGTGTTCACATCTGCTCCCATCTCAATGAGAAATTGAGCAACTGACTCATGTCCCCCATAGGATGCAGCCTGAAGTGCAGTTCCATCGTAGCCTCCCACAGCATTCACATCTGCCCCCATCTCAATGAGGAATCGAGCAACCAACTCATGGCCCCCTGCAGATGCAGCCTGAAGTGCAGTTCCATAATAGCCTCCCAATGCATTCACATCTGCTCCCATCTCAATGAGAAATCGAGTAATTGACTTGTGTCCATCATCAGATGCCGCCTGAAGTGCAGTTCCATAGTAGCCACCTACAGCATTCACATCTGCTCCCTTCTCAATGAGGAATCGAGCAACCAACTCATGGCCCCCTTCAGATGCAGCCTGGAGTGCAGTTCCACAAGCCCCTCCCACAGCATTTACATTTGCTCCCTTCTCAATGAGAAATTGAGCAACGGACTCATGGCCTGCTTCAGATGTGGCCTGGAGTGCAGTTCCACAAGCCCCTCCTACAGCATTCACATCTGCTCCATGCTCAATGAGAAATTGAGCAACCGACTCATGGCCCCCCCAGGATGCAGCCTGGAGTGCAGTTTCATATGCCCCCCCCTGGGCATTCACATCTGCTCCCATCTCAATGAGGAATCGAGCAACCAACTCGTGTCCTCCATAGGATGCAGCCTGGAGTGCAGTTCCAAAATGCCCTCCCTTGGTATTAGCATCTGCTCCCTTCTCAATGAGGAATTGAGCAACAGACTCATTTCCCCAACAGGATGCAGCCTGCAGTGCAGTTCCATAGTAGCCGCCCACAACATTCACATCTGCTCCCATCTCAATGAGGAATTGAATGGCATGCTGCTCTCCCCACCTTGATGCAGCCTGAAGTGCTGTTCCAAACTTTCCTCCCTGGGCATTTACATCTGCACCATTGTCAATGAGCAACTTAACCACACCCTTATGTCCCTGAGTCAATGCAATCTGGAGTGCAGTTCCATCATCTCCTCTCTGAGCATTTACTTCAGCCCCTCTCCATAAGAGCAATCGAACTACTGGCTCATGTCCCCAATGGGATGCAGCCTGGAGTGCTGTTCCAAACCTTCCTCCCTTGATATTCACATCTGCTCCCATCTCAATGAGGAATCGAGCAACCAATTCATGTCCCCAACGAGATGCAGCCTGAAGTGCAGTCCCAAACATTCCTCCCTTGACATTCACATCTGCTCCCATCTCAATGAGAAATTGGGCAATTGACTCGTGTCCCTGATCAGATGCAGCCTGAAGTGCAGTTCCGTAAAACCCTCCCTGACAGCTCACATCTGCCCCCTTGTCAATGAGGAATCGAACCACTGACTCATGTCCCCCAATGCATGCAGCTTGGAGTGCTGTTCCAAACCTTCCTCCTTTGGCATTGACATCTGCTCCCATCTCAATGAGGAATTGAGCAACCGACTCATGTCCCCAACGGGATGCAGCCTGGAGTGCTGTTCCATACTCGCCTCCATAGGCATTCACATCTGCTCCCATCTCAATGAGCAATTGAGCAACTGACTCATGTCTCCAACGGGATGCGGACTGGAGTGCCGTTCCATAGTCGCCGCCATGGGCATTTACATCTGCTCCCATCTCAATGAGGAATTGAGCAACAGACTCATGTCCCCAACGAGATGCAGCCTGGAGTGGTGTTCCATAATGCCCTCCCTCAGCATTCACATCAGCACCAAACTTCTTTATGAGCAGCTGAGCCATCTCAATGTAACCATAAAAGACTGTAACAGACAAAGCAGAGTTGATGCTGCAGAGATCTACTGGTTGATCTAACAAGTAAGTGGCTATCTGTATCAGGTTGGAGGCAGCTGAAAGCCACAGAAGGGATAGTGATTGAGGCCATGCTCCATAAGTATAGTCCCAAGGCGGTGCCGGTTGAAGACTGAAGAAATGGGAAAAGATAGATTGCCAGGAATGGGCTTTTTCCAGGAAGAATGTTAGGCTTGATTGAAGATCTAGCTGTCTGGGTGCTTCAGCAGCATGGAGAAGGACATGTTGACTGTATGCAACCAGTGGGTGTACTTCTACCCATTCCCTGATCCTAAATGGGAATCCTGGGATGTCAAGTGGGGGGAACTCAGTGAAGGACAAATATGTCAGGCATTTTGATGCAATCATTGTATGAGCATCCACAAATTGGACTGACTGTATGCTATCAAAGTAGCTTTGTGTTGTGTAGTGGATGAGGCGGACCACAGACATTGCTTCATCAACAACAATCAATCCAGCACAGACTGATAAGACAATATTGATGTCCAGGAGATTATCCACATCCAACGTTGTTGCATCTGGTTCAATAGCCAAAGCCTCACAAAGCTCTGCCACTGTTAATGGCCGTTTTGCATATGCAACCCATGTGAGGGCTTGAAGAGCTACTTGTCTATCATCCTCATTCTGGTTCTTGATTCTGTTCATGGCCTCCTCGTATGTGTGCTTTAAATTCTTTGGTAGATGTCGAAGAGCCTCCCGAACTGCCTTGATGGTGTTTTTTGTTGCAAGGGATTCAGTGTGAAGCTTGGCAAGCAAAAACCTGCATGGAGAAGTTATTATTAGATTGTAATCATAGCCTTGATCTTTTATAATACATACATTCCATCTGCATTGTTGGAAATCTTCGACTTGATTTCATCATGCAACTCTGGCCGAGTTTGAATATGCTTGCATAATCTTGGGGATTTCTGAATTTGCTTGTCCACATAGTTGTGGATGTCATTCTCTGTTGCCTGTATCTCTAGGCATTGCATGTCTGAGACCCAATCTTGAAGAGCAACATGAGGCCTTGAAGCCATCATCAGACTAGTGGTCGGTCCCCGCAATATGGCCAAATGATCAAGCAAGATATTCCGCTGATCCTCGGGATACTCATCCAAGGCATCAACAATGATATACACTTTTGAGTGTTGGGCCATGGCAGATTGAAGTATGTCAAACACTTCAGTTAGTGATGGTCGAGTGTCTCGCAAACAATGATGCTTGTATAGATCATGTGCAGCTTGGGGGAGTGATCTATCCACAACTAGCTGTTTCCAGACACTGGCAAGGAGATTTTCAGGAGTCTGGACCTCCCTCTCCTTGTGGTTCAGGTAGATGCATGCCACTGCAGTGTTATTGTTCGGACATTGAGCCCGGAGGTGATTTACCACCACTGACCTATTGGGTGCTTAGCACAGAGTTCAGAATGAGAAGCCTAGACTCACATAAGGACAGTCTTTCCAGCACCAGCTGCTCTCCCACAAATTAGAACTGTGGCTGAGGAGTGTGTGATAACGTACGTATTCCTCGACACCACAGCACTCCTCCAGATCCTAATGTCCAGTTCCTGAATGTTGCATCTGAAAGCAGCCATTCACCAGTTCCTGGTTGCCAAGCCCGGAAGACATCTGCCTGTCGCTGGAAAAAATTAAGGGATGTTATCCAATCAAGTATCTGTTTCTCTTCGGCAGCTGGGGTATGTTAATGAACAACAACACATTGGACCACAACGTGAACTGACCGTTGTCACGTTCTTGCTGTGTGCGACCCTGTTCAGTGACAGTAGCCAGAATGGCTAGCAAGAGATGCAAGTATTAGGGAGAGGATAACCCACTGGAGAAGATCATGAACTGACCTTTGTCATGTTCCTGCTGTGTCTTACCCTGTTTAGTGACAGTAACCAGAATGGCTAACAAGAGATGTGATTATTGCGGACAGGAGTGGCAGCAACTCATTGCACTCGCCATTGTGGTCTTTCTTGTGTTCTTGGTCATGCTTCTCCCCGGCATCCCTGCATATAGTTTATTAAACCCATTCATGACATTCCCTATAGCACGCACCAAATTCCCAACGTAAGCCATGTGTTGAGCAACAACTTCATTGATTCAAACTCTTCCAAGTACTCCTTTGCCTCCTTCTTGTTCCAAAGAGTCCATGACAGCTGCTTCGACAATTTCGACAACAGGGTGGTCGGAAGCTCGAATTTCACCGTAAACTTGTCCATCGTCGTCTTGAATCTGCCCACTGGGGCTGTCATATGCTGGAGTGTGTTTGTTGATGAGCTGGCTGTGACGTGCTTCTGCAGATCCGTGAGCAGCGGCTTGAGATTATCCAGCTCCATAAAGAGCTTGCGCTGCTCCATCGGTGCATTATAGAAGTCCTTGACATATTCACGAGCCTTGAGTGCCGTGTCGACGAGCTGGATGGTGCTGGCGATGGTCCCCAGTACTTCGGCCATGGTGGGAGGGAGGGAGCAAGAGCTGTAGAGCTGTGTGCTGTTTGGCCGCCGCTTCGAAGGCGCCTGAAGAAGGAGATGGCAGTCACTTGACATGGTAGATTGTTCGGGAGAAATTGATATCGACCAAAAATACTTACACAGCAGACAAGATTCGTGACAACAGCTGTGGTGTAATTAATCTACCTCCGATTGGACTTGGATCTATATTTGGTGTAAGTTAGCGACAGGCAGTAGTGTTAGGGTGATTTTTGCACTACCACCCCAAGATCCCGGATACACTGTAACAGTTCGGTCCCGAGAAGCAACGAAGCCTCACACACACCGGCAGTTGTGCTGTTTCCCTTTTCGCCCCCGAGTCCCATAAGCAAATCACACCTGATGGACAGGTTTCGGGGCAGTGCACTTGATGGATTCCGACCAAACCATGCTACAAATCAAACAGAACATGGTCCCTATACCCTCAATTCCTTTATAAGAATATCAGTCTTGCACGAGTCACAGTTGAAGATCCCTGAGATGCCCGAGTGGATTTCAATTCAGCGACGTTCGAATGTGGCCGTAGCGTCTGCGCAAGAATGCATCTCCGTCCAAGGGGGACCAGGGGACGATATTCGAGGCTCTGAGCCGCTAGGAATAAGCACTATATTACGTCCGGAAATCACTCATGGTGCGGCAGTGGCGCCCCGATCCGATGTCTTTGGATGCCGGATTATTCGGGAGAATCTGATACTGAACAAAAATAACTTACAGAATTGGGGGACAATAGCTGTGGCATAGCATAGACTACATCCGATCGGACCTGGAGGCTGTTAGATGTCTAAGTACTTCTGCTATATCCTGGGTGTTGTATGTTCACAAGTACATGTAGTAGTAGCCTAGGACCAGAATCCCAGAATCCCAGAAGATGTTGAAATTGATTTTGAAGCTGAATAGCGGATGATTTGCCCTGAGGTTCGAGGGAACAAGGGAGGTCCTAAAATTGAAAAGAAGGCAATCAATCTTCGCACACACTGTGCGGAGGTGGATGCTGCGCAGTGAATCAGGGAGAACTTAATGCGCTTCACGAGCTTGACAGCGGGCTCAATGTCTTGTAGCCCGAACTTGAGTGGCTGGGAGGAAAGTTGAAACGGAGTCCCGGTCCTTGAAATAGGACTCACAGGCAGCGAGGATTACGGGCACTTAGTCTTACTGCGTGGCGTCCAAAAAGATGGCGAAGCGAGGCCATCATTTACGATTTGCAACTTGCTAGCAATCTTAAAGACGAGGTTTGGAGTCGTGGCTTGCTGGAACTGGAGATAAATAGTGGAGCGAATAATCAGCCTGAAGGTCCCAGGAACATTTTTGACTGCCGTGGAAAGAGTCCAAAAGATCGAGACGATTTGAGAACAGAATCAGCGATACCATCCAAATCAACAAATGCTGGCAGGCGTATGCACTGCCACATAAGTCCGGCATCAATCCGCCGCGCGCGCCCTTGCCTTCCACCAACTTGCCACCAACTCAGCTGCGCTGGACTGGCAGTGGCCGTGGATACTATTTGGCAGACCTAGAATCAGCCTTATCATACCGCCCCGCATCGTCAGCCTCAATTCCTCGTCAGTGGCCGTGAAAATCTGGCTTCGCGCGTATCGCTGCGCCTCTCCTCCTCTTGTCCCATCCACTGGGCATCCTCTGCACACTTCTCTCATCCACCGTCCCCGTGCTATCCTCCACCCGCCCCCCGTATATTCCTCATACTCCGCGCGTCCTCCTTCACCACGCCCTACTTCCTACTTGTGTCCCTTGCCCCCTCCACATCCCTCCACCGCCCTTCCCTGCTTCCCTTCTTCGGGGTCGAATGAGCGAGACTAACCCATCTGCAGGGGCAGCCTAATGCGGACGGAGAACGATAAGAGAGAGGCCTCCTATCGGCGCACCACAGGAAACGTGGCAGAGGGTGAGCTCGTGTTCTCGTATTCTCTTCTGCACGTCTGCCTTCCTGCCCCTCGCATGAATCCGTGGCTTTCCCTCCCGCGAGCCTACCACCGCCTCCACCTGCGCGTACGCACCCATAACTCCCCTCCGTACGCATCCTGTGTCATTCCATACCTCTACCTTCTTCGTTCTTCCCCCTACGCGCACTCTCCTCTACACGTTTCATGTCCGTCTGCCCCTCTCGCTTCTACGTGCTTTCTTTGCATTCCGTTCGATGATGCATAGCTGGTGCCGCGCGCATCCGAGCGCCGGCCTTTTGTGTCGCTAATGTATCGAGCGTGGAGTTGACGTCTAGATGCGGGCGAGTTTAGGTACCAGCGCCGGGGCATACTGTGTGCGGCGGATGCTGCGTTGTAAGGGAGTGGGAGGAGGCGGTGCGTGCATAGACGGACGTCGCGGGCGTGCGTGCGAGGTAAGTCTCGATTCGCACAGATACTGTTTCCTGCTTTCTCTCTGGCTTTAATCTTCTCGGAACTCAGCACTGGCATGATACTTCCCAGGACCAAGACCCCGCTGCCCCTCGACGGCGCAGATTTTCTCTTTGGCTTAGACCAAGCTTAGACTCCTCTCAAGTCGGAATCCTCGATTAGAATGTTATATGGTTTATCCTTCCTGATCCCTAAGGAAACTCGTAGCTTCTAGGAATATTTTCTGTGCTGTCCCTGGAATTTCTTCGCTTGTGGTGCGAACTGCCGGAGGCCGTCGTGTCGTGCATTCGCATCCATCCTTCCCGAACGAACGGTTTCCCTTCGCGCGGCCGTAGTGTTAGTGTAACCCCCAATCCATTGGTTCTTCTTCATCCTCGTTTGATTTTTGATAGGACATGCCCACGGAGTACCAATCATACATACACCCGATGCTCACTATGCCAATCTCCGCAACATAACTCAAGCTCAATGTCGGATCTTGGCGTATTTATGCACCGCTGCCTCATTGATGACAAGCCTTGGGTTCTGGGGTGGTACAGCAAGTCGCTTCGCATTTTTATCTATTTTTGTTTTGCATTGAAACATTGCATACGGTGACTCCAACGCTGCGCGCGTCTTTCAAAGTTTGGATGCAAGGCCCGTGGATGGACCCGCACCCCAAGCTCCCGGCTCTAAGGCTCCCACATCTTATACGCCCGACGTGGTGTTTGTGTGTTCTATCTGATCTTTCTGTTTGGGGACTTTCAGATCTTGCGTTCTGAGGCTACTCCGCCCTTTGTCCTATAGCCTATACACAGAGCCTCGATCCCTCCCTCTCTCAATCCCTTCCATCATCGGAATTGAATCCGGTTAATCGGCCAACGAACACCTTTACTCCATTTTCTGAAACCCTTTCAGAATCTCGGATTCATTGCCCCGGAGCTGGAGTCGACGCACGTGCTCGCATCCTTCCCTCCTTCCCACAAACCTATCCCTCCCCAGCATGTATGCACTTCGAAACCGACCCCGTCCATTGTCTTGTTCGTCTTCGTCTATCTGATCTTCCACCAGGCCCTGGACATCCGAATGAACCCACCTCAGATACCAGTTATACGCAACGATCCGCTGGCCAAAGCTTTCAGACTTTCAACATACCACCCACTGTCAACCTCGCTTCCACAATACTCGGTTCTGCCCATGCCCACGACTTCAGCCCTCGGTCCGTCCCATCGAGAACATTCCGCCCTGAAGTCCTCCTCCTACTTGTAAATGCACTGGCTGCCAGTGGCCAGCCTTATCGGTGTCGACTCTTCCCGGTCTCTCTCTTTCGTCCTGTTAATATGTTTGAAATGGTTCATTCTTGGCGACCCGTAATTGCTCATCCTCAAGAATTCCACTCGAGGATTCAAAGGCTACTCCTCCCTGCCCGCTGTCTTGCTCTTGTCCCGCGGGGCGGCGATATATACCTCCTTAAGCTGGGGTCGCTGTCTGCTGTCCGCTGTCCGTTGTCCTAGGGTCGAGCCGCACAATCACACCTCCGGCGACCCTCGTAAAGAGGCTTCCGCTGTTCCTCACTGATTCTCGATCTTCGAAGCCGTCCGATGGTGCCTGGCGCTCGCGACGTCGGTGGGAGTCCTTTTTGGGGATCGCGCGACCTTTTGGTCGGCGCCGCGAGTGGCTCGTGGTGGCTGACATCGCGATCGGTTTGTGGAGTCAGAAATGGCTTGGCGAAAAAGATAGGTGCGGCGGCCATCGTGAAATGCCCTTGCGAAAGGAGTCGATTTTCGAAGCAGGGAGTTGGAGGACGAGGTGACTGTTCTCGAAGTCGGGGAGGAACTGTATTGCGTCACGGGTGAGACCATGAGGTGAGCGGCAATCAAATTCCTGACACAGACCTACTTTTGGAACAAAATCGCGTCCACCACATGCCTCTCGCTGCTCATCATGAAATAAATGAGACAGAGCTCAAGCCAGACAGGATCCGCATCGCTTTTCCAGAAAGATCAGGGATTTTCCGAACCCTTGGCCGGCAAAGAGGCTGCCGATCGAAAAGCAAAAGTCGCCATCAATTTCAAGCTCATTTTGGAAGGTCATCGAAAATGTGATTCTGCATTCCAGCATCTTCGGTCTGTTGGAATATTACCAAGCCGACGTGTTGCCGACACGTTGTGCACTCGCGTACCTACGTGGCTGTTGGGACGCTGGCACAGTAATACACTGCATGGTTGCGATGCTGGCATGGAGATGCACAGCAATGACACGTCTCAGCTGGTCTGAAACCTCGTACGCTCCATTGTTCAATGTCTCTATTTGTTTGTATGTTACATTGTTCTCTAGGCTATAAAAGCCCTCGTATTTCTTGGAATAAACTAGATCTTGCTTTCCCTACTTTCCCTATTCTTCCACTCTCTTTGGATACCCCATTCTCACACGGTCCACCAAATTAACTGAAGGGGTAGCCTGTACCCGAAGAAGGGGAGCCATCCGATAAAATGTCACAAAATCTTGAAGTTTGAGACTGCTAGAGCTATGCCGAAAAACGTGGGAAAATAATGTACCCCCCCTCGAACTCACCCATCTGGGTTTCAGACCCCCTCGGATGACGAAAAATGGGCTTGAATAGGCCAAATTTACATAAAAGAGGTTGGTGTATTTTTCAGGATTCCCGCTCACCTCTTGGGTGACTGTGACTCGCACCGGACTTGCCTGAACCGGCCGTGACCTCGCCGGAGCGGAGAAGACCAGCGTATGCGTGGCAGTAGGCGGTGTATAGGGTGGGGTATCCTGGTTTAAGGCTGGAACAATTGCTTTCGGTGCCACCCAAACTGTTTCTGAAACCAATTGATTTTATAATTCATAAGTTAGCTCTCATACCCAATAACCCAAAGATTTTCATGAAATTCCTGATCCATCAACAGCAGGATAGCTTCGACTGTATTTCAAAAACAAGTACAGTACTGGAGCAGAGTATGAGCACATACTGCAATTTCCGTGCCTACATTGTCCGCACTCTCTGTCGCTACAATAAAGGTTTCGAAGACTACTCCTCCATCTCCGCACTCCAGTTTCTGCCGCGCCGCCCACTGCCCGATGGATATATTACCCACCAATTCCCTGTTCGACTTTCCACCATCTAGGAGAACTCGATCCCCGGAAACCTCGCCGTTCACGAGGACATCTTTATTACCCAATTGAGGCTCACGCCTGCCGAGCTCAGCAAGAAGGCTATCCTCTCCATTAACGACCAAGCGCCGCAGGCGTCGAACCGAGGGTGCAAAGCTATTCGCACATTTGATCTGAATGCCTTTCTTCACGCACAAGTATTCCAACTGGGGATAGGATTGTTCCATCTATGTCTTAACCTCATCTGGGCAATCCTGCACTCTCATCGCGGACATGAAACGATAGAAGTAAGTCTTTCCTTTTTCTTCATCGTCCTCGAGAAGGCTCGTTTGGGAGGAAAACACCCAGACTACCACTCTCTCCTCGCCGCCCTCATGCAGATCCTTGATGGGCTCTTACTCGATGCGTGGCGACTCGAGTGTGGTTCAACCAGCTTGTCAGCCTTTGCTGCGACAAAACCTACCCCCGAGAAGATCCTCGTCATCGCAGACCGCATCCTTGCCAACCATGGAACACCTGAGCGCTTGCCGTCATCAAGTCCGGTGGATAACATTCACGGGAACACTCAGAGGCTCATTCACGATCTTCTGCATGTTTCTGAGGTAACACGCGCTATTTCAGACGGCGACTTTGGACGTGTCGAGGATCTCCTGGGAAACTTGGCGATGATTTTCCGTGGCGCCGGCTCAAAGAATTATTGCACAAAGATTCTCTACTTCATTCATAACCTCAGATTTGTGTGGAAAGGTGATGGTTTCGAGTGCGTATGACCGCTTTCCGTTCATCCAATAATCCCGCGCAATAGTGAACTAGTACGACATAATATGATATTCAACATGAGCGGGGGGCGCGGCAAGGGCCAGGGCGTGGACATGAACATGGAACATTTGATTGGGAAGATCAAGGTATCTCTCTCGTTCAGTGCTGGATTCCATTTTGACAGCTATTCGCTGCACGTGGTGTCTACGGGAACTCGGACCGCCTGGCGAACATATCAGCGGCAATTGATGTCCTCGACTCTATACAAGTCAGTATGGCGGCTTCACTTGGCGCATCATACAGCGGAACCGGCCATAAGGATGTTGATACATCCGACCTTGTCTGGAGGGTTGCCCACAAATCCCGCGAGCTTGGTCTGAACAAGGCACGGGCCGGTCGAGAAGGAAAGGCAACACCAGATCTTCTTGTTTTGGGTGAGGCGGCCTTAAAGTCCTCGACACTAACTACTTTCAACAAGAAGCGGCGTGAACTTCTGAAAGGAATTGTCGAGGTTACCGAAGAGGACGCTGATGAACTTCCCCCGATGGATATCATTGTTAATGACGCGGACTAGACTCCGTTCTCGTTGTATTGCCACCTCTATTGTACTGTACACACGGGCAATCAATAACATCTTACCCTGCAACTACGACTTCCTCCGTTTTGGCTCCGACTTTTCCTCTTCACTGTTGTCATCCTCCTCATCCTCTGGCGCATATTCAGAGATTAGTTTAAACAGACTGTCCACCCACATATCAGCCCATTCGGGGCTTTGGTTGAGTAAAGATGTAATGTTGTCCGGGCTAGTTATCGAGGATGCCCGCGCCATCGTTAGTTTTTTGATTGCGGTGCTGTCGAGAATGAAAGTTGGTGGACGAATTGCTCGTAGTGTAAATCTTGTGTGCATCTGTGTTCGCCATTGAATCAAGTGCTCTTCTAGTGCCGGGCGATCTTTGGTCGGGCGGTAGATGTTGCGCTTTCGTTTTGGTTGCGCGGGACCCGATAACGGCGGCGGTGATTCTTCATATACAGCACCTAAGAATAGCTTCTGGAGCGAGAAGGTGTTACCGAGGTGCGTGCTGGAGTCGCAACACCAACGACCTGTGTATTCGAGTGCTATACCACCGCTTAGAGCTATTCAAAAACCGTGAAAGGTGTAAGGTGTACCTTCAGGGGAGTTGTCTTGATAGTATGCGGCTTTCAATACGCGCTCACATTCTGGAGACGTTGCGTGATGGACTGAGGCCCGGCCGGTGCATTCCTGCTTGGTGGGATTTTTCTTGGTGAGCGCAGTGTCGGAGAGAGGGTGATCCGGGTCGTTCGGGTCGATTGGCATCTGACTGGTGTCGATCTCGGACACCCACGGCTCAATCATATGAACACAGAAGGCATCCGCTTCGGTGCTGCAGCCGGCGCGACCTTCCCACTGAGATTTAGTCGGAATACACTGGTGGAAGATTTCAAGTTGTTGAGTGAAAAAATTGGTGAAAAATGTTTTGAAGTTTACAGAAGTTTTTTGCCAAAAATGTAGGTAAAAAACTTGAATCATTTTCAAAAGTTTTCCAACTTTAGATGAAATTTTCGAAATAAAATGGAAAACTGCTGAAAAACTCTTGAGTTTTTCACCTACATTTTTGGCAAAAAACTTGTGTAAAACCCAAACTAATTTTCACCAATTTTTTCACTCAAAAACTCGAAATCTTCCACCAGTGATATCTGCGACAATACCGTAGATGATAATGCCGTTGATCCCAGGAATGTCGAGGCCCTGCGAATTTAAATTCAGAGGTGCAATGACAACTAGACGGATAAACTTACCTCCCCTGCGCCAGCGGTTGCGTGCAAGATCAGGCTTACTCCTTCTGGGTCCGCAAAGCTTTGATACGCATCCTCGAGACATGTCCGCGTGGTAGTGGCGGACAATTCCTAGGTTTTGAAGAGCCTCGGGCAAGAGCGAATCTTTATGTTGTCGTGCAACGGCGGCTTCAGATTTATTGCCGTGGAAAACAACTAGCTGGGGTAACCGCATGGGTGGGTGAAACTTGCGAGGAATGATGAGATCCAAGTTGCGCATATTCCCGCGACCGCCGACGAGAGTGTGGGTTGCATAGATGAGGTTTGGGCGCTTGGGGGAGACACGTATAATAGTGGGACTCGGCCCAATAGCTAGCGTATCGTGGATGTGTTTAAAGATGTGCGTCGGAATTGTTGCGGATAAAAATGACCAAGCAGTCGTGGTGCCGAGCCTGATGCGAAGATGTGCCAGTGCGCCGTATGCGGGTCGGAAGGGCTTTCGCCCGTTGACGGAGGATCCGACAGCATAGATGTTGTGGCACTCGTCGACAGCAACTCTAGCGACCTGAGCAACAAATTTGTGATCATGCAGTAGGCATGCCATCCTCGGTAGGTGGCGTGATAGACTAAAAATTGTTCAGGTTGAATGATTAGATGAGGGACTTTCCCGGTCGCAATTGCCTGTAGCGATGGTCACGTCTGCACTCATGCATATAACAACGAGATCGCACGCACCGCCCACAAGACAGGGCAATTTGGCGTATCCTCATTACTCGCCACAGTTACGATGCTGAATTTCTTGAGGAAGTCCGATACCTTGACAGGATGGAATAAGTAAAAAAAAGCTGAAATGTTGGTCAAATCACCCACCTGCATCATCTGCAGCCGCTTGAGTGGAGAGATCGTGATAGAAACACGATCCGGACTAAGCAAGATTGGGATGGTGATACACAGGGTCTTGCCCCACCCGGTTCTAGCAATAACAAAGCACTCTTTTCCATTGGCTGCCGCAATTCCAGCTTGAAGTTGGAGATCATGCGGAACGAGTCTTCCGCGAGTAACGGTGAAAATCAAGAGACAGGCGCGAAGAGCGGTGATATGATCTGCTTTAGTTAGACTGGATATAAATGGGATATAGGGGCGACAATGTATGGGAATTATGATATTTGCGAAGCGAAGTACGTCTTCTGAGGAGAATAGCATAGAGTGCGGCCTGGATGTGCTTGAAATCGACGGTCTCAATAGTTTTACGGTAGCGGATCGCCTTGAGAAGAGAGCAGGAACGAGAGTTGAAGGGATCATCCAGTGGGACATATCTACTAGGTAGTGACATGGCCGTAGGAGAGTAGGAGAGCTGAACGACGCGACACGGACGCGGAGGAAGGAAGGCAAGCGCGTTTGATAGCTGATGGGGCATCAAAACGTGACTGGTGGCAGTGCCAAGGCGGTGCTGGCGCTCGCCATCTAAATTAAAACTCAGATCGACCGGTCTGTCTATCGACAGTTTGCTCCATAGACAGATCGGCGGTCTAACAAGTACCAGCCTGAGTTCCAGTGGTTGTGGTCAAGAGCTCAGAGGGAAGAGTGGGTGCACCGCCACATACGTCAGGCATCAATATTAGATCAAACCCGCTTTCAATTGCCACCTCAGGCTCTCCTTGTAGACTCCTTGTTTTACGGCTGGTCTGGAGGCAACTCTGCCAGCTAGAGATGGCGGATGCCTTTATTACCATCGCAGCCTATCTCGATGGAGGATAGCCTGGTGTCGCTTGCCAGTGGCCCTCAGAACTCGATTTCGCTCTCAAACGGTACCGGTCGCTCTGTGGTTTTTGGATATCACAGGAGCATAATCTACGGCGTGGGTAGTAGCTGGGAATGGGTTTTCTTCTTCTAACAACGCCCCATAGATCTTACATGCCGCTTGAGATGTTCTTGCTCATCGGCGATGGCGCAACTTACAGTCGCTGCATTTCCTCGAGACTCGTCGAGCTGGGTGCGCGTATGGGTGGCTCGAACACTCAACTGACTCGTGACTCGTGAGTGGCTCGCTTTTCGTTCTGTCTTTCCCCTTACCTCCCCTCCTTCATTGCAGCCGCATCCTGCCCGTCTACTCTCGCTCGGCGCATATCTTCGTTCCCCGGGGGCATTCCGCGCTCTCCGTCCGTGTCCCGACCCCTTCTGCGCTCTCCATCCGCGTCTGGCACTCTCGCATGACCTCTCCCTTCGGTTCTTCGCCCTCCTTGTCAATGACGGAGACTGACCCATCTCTAGGGGGTGCACCGAGGCGAGGCGGATGTGCACGACGACGGTGATGGGTGGCGGGTGGCGGGACGCGATGCGAGGAGGGGTGCGGGACACGGCGTACCACCGCGAGAAACGTGGCAGGAGGTGAGCTCGTATTCTCCTCCAAGCTTCCGCTTTCCTACTCCTCCCGCCCCGCTGCGCCTTCCCTCCTTCTGTGCCGTCCACCGTGCATCCTATTCTCCACCAGCTTTCCTCATCCACCGTCTCCGTGCTATCCCCCACGCGGTACTCCCCTTACTCCGCGCACCCTCCTTCGCCGCGGCGCGGCGCGCTGTGCCCTACTTCCATGTCCATCTGCCCCTCCCGCTTCTACGCGCTTCCTTTGCATCCCGCTTGATCGTGCATAGCTGACGCGCATCCCCAGGTACATGCCACGTTACTCTTGCAGGGGCAGCTCTACGTCTCACGGACGACGGCGAGTACTTCAGTCCGATGTAGGAGCGCGGGACAGTCCGAATAGGGAGTGCGGGACACGGTATAGGCGTACCACAGGAAACGTGGCAGAAGGGTGAGCTCGCATTCTGTCCTCTCATCAGCGAGCGCTGCGCCCTCCTACCACCCCCTCCATCTTCCGCGCGCTAGCCGCGACGCCTACTTCATACCTCTACTGTGTCGCTACTCCCTCCTTCCCTCCTTATGCGTTGTCCACCGTCTCTGGCTACGTCCCTTCTTCATCGCGCATCCCGCGTCCACGAGCTTGCCTCGTTACTGCCTCCCAGCCCGTCTTCCTTTATCTTCCACTGGCTATTGCCCGGGCGCTCCCCGCAACGCCCCTCCTCCATCCAAGTGCTACCCCGCTTCCTCCCTCCCTCGCACCCCTCCCCTCACCTCGACATACTCCCATCCTTCTCCATTCTCGCCCCTTGCCCCTTACCCGCGCCCTCCCTCTACACGCTTCATGTCCATCTGCCCCGCGTGTCCTCCCCCTTTGCGTCCCGCTGGAGCTAACGTGCTTGTCCAGGTACCTGCCACGTCACGTCTTGCAGGCGCGGGCGTACACGTCGCTCGTGTGGCGGGCGCCTTTTCGCGTCGCGCCGCGCCGACTCCCTGGCGAATTGCGCCGCAGGCGGGAGGGGATGCTCTTGCTATACAGACCGCGCGCGGCTGGAGGATGCTCGCCCCGCAAGCCTTCGTCCGCGGACGGTCTCTATGCGACATCCGCGTCGCCAGCTCGACACGCTCTTCCTCTCTCTTCCGCATGGCGAGGCTACCACCCGCTGCGCGCAGCCTCCCGGCCTTCAGCGCGACAGAGGGGATGCGCGTGCTGTACATGCGGCTGGGGCCGAGCACGCCCCTTGGCCTTCTTCCCCGGGCGGTCTCGTTGTGTGGTGCCCACCTCGCGCGCTCGACGTGTCCTTTCGTTCTCAGGGCGGGGCGGGTACCGCCGGCTGCGCGCAGCCGCACGACCTTCAGCTGGCGGTGGGGATGCGCGTGCTGTACCACGCTTTGCCAGATAGCTGTGTTCTTCTGCTCTCCGTGTGGGGCGCGCACCCCACGCGTCGCGAAGGTGGCTCCACCATTTGCTCGTCGCGTCGCACTTTTGGCGTCAAATTTGATGCTAGTCGTTTGCGATGGCGAATCGTCCGCGTGGCGCCTGGGGAGTGTCGCTGCAGGGGTGTAGGGCCCAGGAAGCGTGAGCGGAGGATATGGGCAGTCTGCGCGACGCGCCGACGATGACGCGTTGGCCCGCGCGCGTCTTACGCGGAGAGATGAGCCGCTAATCGTATTCGCCAGCGAATCATCCGCGTGGCGCCCTGGGACTCGGAGGGGATGGGTGTGCTGGAGATGGGCGTAACAGGCGCCGATGAGTGTCGTGCCCCATGCAGCGCGGTGAAGCGCTGGTTCCTGTGTGAGCTCGCATGTTGAGGCGACGTGGTGTAGCGGCGGTGGGCTCCCACCGCTATGTTTTATGTTGGGAACGGGCGGGATGAGTCGCTACGGCGGAGCGAGCATAGGCGGCTCCCCTTCGGAGATGGGGAGCAAATGATCCTCTTCGGATGTGGGTGCAGGCCCGCGTGGCGCCCCACGACGAGGGCGCGCGCATCGGGCGTGAAGTGACGTTATTATGTGTCCCCATGTGCGCGGCACAGCAGCTACGGCGGATCAAGCGATGTGATACGCACCTCCGTGTCATGGACTTCGAGTGCGCGGTATGAGGAGGGTCGGGAAGCGCTGGATCTGTTCTTGTGGACGTGCGCGGATGGCAGGTTCGTCCTTCGTTGACGCAGCGCGTTTGGATTTAGATTGGATGCGCGGGTGACAGGTGTCCGTCGGCGGTTCCACAGCTGCGTTCTTGGTGACGTTTTCGGCAGATGCCAAGGGCGGAACAGACCGACGCCGGCGCAGAGAATCTGCTTGTCGGGACGAGATCTCGTCGCCGTATACCCTATATCCCCGCGCTCCTGGCTGAATGTTTTCATAGACTGTATTGCGGTTTGGTCATTGTTCGCTTATACTTCAATTGATATTTTATGCCTTTCAATCTGGTGTGCAGGTCTTCCTTCGCTGTATGGATATTAGACTTGAATGGCAGACCAAACTAAGTACGATGAAATATGTATGTTAGGGCTGTGGACGGTGCCGACTACTATGCTAGACAAACTCAAACTCGACTGAAATATGTATGTATTCCCCAATTCACCCACTGTCCACCTCAATCGACACCGACACTGACACCGACACCGACACCGACGCGGGCTACATGTACACAAGAACTAAATTGAATTTGAACGGCGGACTTGGGAATCGGGATCGAACCGGCAGAGGAAAAGGAGGAGTCAAGCGCCCGCCGCACGGAGTTTGAACTGGAGTTGCTTTGGCTTCGGGGATGAGATTAATATTTCATATTTCAGCGTTGCAATAATCCCTGTAAAAAGCTCACTCTGTGTCAGTGGCTCGTGAGCCTAGAACGAGATTCTAGTTTACTTAACGCTAGGCTGTGTCGGCGCGGGCGAACGACGGAATGGAAGTACTAATAGTCATTGATTCTGGCTGAACGACTGTAACGAGATTTCAACTATTTGCGGATTTCAATTATTCGCGGCTCTGTCCAGACTAGCGGCGCGGAGATGCTGTTCGTACATACGCACCTTGAGTTTTGATTAGTGTGAACCGAGTCGAGTGAAGGAATTGATGCATATGCGAGGTTGAAATCGATTTATTTGTCTTCCTGGATGGGCGGGTATCTTTCGAGCGAGAGACAAATGTTACATCGCATTGTGGACGAACGGAATTATGTGAATACTACAGAGTTTTGCGAGGTACTTACACGAATGGTGCCTCCAATATTCCCTTTGCCGGGTTCGAATTCTACAACCGACCGAATACCGGAGGTTGATATCAGCCGCGTTGAAGATCGATATCAATTTAAATTCGCGAGCGCTTGAAAGCAGGTCCACGACCACGAGCAGATGAACACGGAGTGTCCCCAGGAAAGTTCGAGTGCAGATCCAGTGCCAGCGAAACATCTTGCGCGGCCACCGTTGCATCAAACAAATAACGCAAGGGTTGACACTTCAGCGTATTCTCCATGAAGAAGGCTGGATACTCACTCACGGGTGCGCCGGACTCGGCAGGGTATAAGGGCATAACCTTGGGCTATTTTGCTGCGCGGAAGGACCTGGCACGCCAAGTTTGATACGGGATGGGAATGTCTTTCTTGTCTCGTGAGAATCCTCTGTAATTCACAGCCAGAGACGGGCGATATCATGCCGACACAATCGGAGCGCGGCTGAATTCGGCAGCAGCTGCATCGTTCTGGAGTGGATCTGAACGTCTAGGCGAGGCAAGATCCGGGAGGCTAGAGCACTAAAGTTTAAATTTAAAGACAGCTCAAGGATGCATATGCAGTACGCACGGTACGTCTTTAGGTTTTAATAAATTCGTCAAAGACAAGGAAAAGTAACCGACTTGACGCCGCGGTGGCGAACAAGCTTTCGATGGTCGTGTGAGAGATATCTGGACGCAAGAATCGACCTCGCAGACTGCCGAGAAACCATTCCAGCCGTGGGCGTCGGAAACACAGAATGGCTTTGTCCGAGTCCGCCGGCAAAATCGACTCGGAGGGCGGTATAAGACCAAGAGCGTAGACAGAAATCCGCGATCCGTGAGTCCAGAGCAGCGAATTGTCATAAATCCAAGACTCGAAGGTGGTCAGTGCTCGAGCCTCGTCGTTAAGGAGCTTCGAGGAGACCATCATTGGAGCAAGCGTTTAGCAGTATGAAAGCCCGCAGATTGGACGGTGAACAGCCGCCCAGTAGATCAAAGACCAGTAGCTCACTCCTTAGTGAGCGAGTGGTAGGCGCTTAGAGTGAGCGCTTGTGCACTGCCACATACGCCGGGATTAATCCGCCTCTCCAGTTCTTCAGAATCTTCTGCTGGTCTTCGCCTCGTCCGGAATCGCTCTGGCATGCCTGCTCGGCATCGTCTCGCTCCTTCGTTCCGGACATCTCAAGATCTCGAGCTCTATAAGTGAAGACGGATTTATGGGACACGTCACGCAATGCCGGCAGTGGAAGCAGAAGCAGGAAGGAGCTCAAGGAGTCTGCGTAGCCGGTAGGTTTTTCCTTCTCTTTCTCTCTCTCTTCTCTTGGAGCCGCGGGCGAGACCTGCCGCACGGTATCGCAAGAGCCATGTCACGGTGAACCCACCTAAGTTTATTCAGCCTTGCCCCCGAAGAAAATCAGAGACGCTGTCGGGGTGAACACAATCGACGAGACGTCAGCATGAGACTAGTGCAGGAGTCTTGTTGGGATTAAGCGAAATTCAGAACCGCAGATTTGGTCGTCGAAATTTGGCAATATAAGTGCTGGGTCCCAGTGCCCAGTGCCCACCGACGTGAGTCAAAATCCAAGATTATCTCCAGGGGTGTACATATCCTGCGATTTCAGTGAGTGCTGGATTGGACGTGGAACATCCCCGGCCGGAGTGAGCGAGGTGAGGGGAATCGGAATGAAAGCCTTCCGGTAACGAAGTTCCAATTCGCAGTGCGGATACATACAGCGTGCCGGCGTGAACATTCCCGTAAGTTTCGCGAATGGACGCGGCGTCGCGCAGGATGTATAATGGGGGACGCTTGACTCACTGAATTGACCGAGAAAGGTTAATACTGCGAAGCAGCTCGTCGGGTGGATCGAGCGCCGCTGGTGAGGCCGAGTAGCCACAGCCCTTCCGTCCCAGTCGATCGCGAGATCCCGAAGATCCCTGGCTCTCAGGGTCCACGGAATCCGCGACGGGGAGAATTTTCATCTCGAGTAGACCGGGAAGAACAGACGCGGGTTGAATGCAGAATGACAAGCTGAGCGTGCGAGTGGGGACGCACAGTTTCTTGCAGAGGGTTTTCCGTACTACCATTTTAGGCCGCTGGGCGCCTCGGAATAGGGGAGCTGTAGCTGAGTCGGGGGAGATCTGAGAGCGGGCAGGCATAAACTTTATATGAGCCGCGTCCAGGACACGCGCAAGGAGCTGGAGGCACAGATAAGATCTTGAGCGCTCCTTGAGTTCTCGCCAGGGTGAATGAGCTTAGATAATATACTGTCGCGCATTTAATGCTTGGTCCAGGCATCATTCTGCAAGAATAGATGAGCATAGACACGTTCTTTATCAAGATGCACAGTTGGTAGGAACTTGGTGATAGGTCCGACGGAGGTCTTGCTAATTTTATCGGCGGTAAATCAAGCAACGAGCAAAACGCAGCAAGGCGCAAAGATGGGGAGCGAACTTGAGTCGTCGTAGCAACACTTACGCCGCTTGACTGGGAGGTTCTTGGCTAGGAGAGCCAGCTGCAGTCGCTAGCCTGAACTACGAGACGCCCGCGAGCTCGAGCAGGGATTGAACACGGGATTTGGATTGTACAAGCTGAGCACAATAGACCTTGAAAGCTTAAGGGAAACGGGCCAACTTGAACGACGAAGGCGGCAAGATGTGGTAAGAGGCAAGAGGCACTTGTGCACTGCCACATAACCCGGATCCGGGACTCGGATCAATCTTCCCTCTCTTTCCCGCCACCGACTGCTATCCAATTTTTCTTTTGCTACAAACGGGCGCCGTCACCTGAATCGCATACTTATCCAGTTGCTTCTACGCGGAAGCTTGACTTCGCTCCCCCGGCGTCTCATCGCAGCAAGTCCTTCCATGGGGCCACGAGAGATGACATCCTGCTCTTCTGGGTCCTTTCGCCCGCAAGATCTCCATGGGACGCCGGATGACATGCACAGAGAAGGTCGGGATAGGACCGGGGCAGGTGTTGGCAAAGTAGTGAGTGTCTTTGCTCTGCTCGTTTTCGCTCTCTTCCCCCCGCTCGCGACCGCCGCCGCTGTCTTCCCTCTCCTGTCCCCTCTTTGCACACCGACGCACGCACGCTAAAGTTTCTTCCACGGGCTCTCGCCCGCCCCATCCTTCGCCCCATCTCACCCCATCCTTAGCCACGGCGGATCGTGTCACCAGCACGGGGAAGCACGAGATAACGCTTGAGACTCGCGCGCCACGCCTCGCATGCCGCTGTCCGCGCCCGCTCGTCGCCGTGCGCCGCCCATGCGCCTCGACGACGTCGACGCCCATCTGCGTATCCAGGGCGACGGCTCATACGCCGCGCGCGGAAGCCGCTCTGCGTGCGCACGCCCTGAGCTGACGTGGGGGCGCTGCCGCGGGTCGTGTCGCCGCTGTGGGAGCCCACGAGACGCACCCGTCCGCGGGGCGCCTGGCCCTCCGACACTTGCAACGCTGCGCGCCGGGATCGTCCTCGCCAGGGCGGGCTGTCCTCTGTGAGTCAAGTTGTCCGTCCCTGCCTGCCGCTCCCCTGCCGCTATCATTACCCCTCGTTGCCTCTTCTCGTCCCTCTGCCCGCGTGCGCCCTCCCTTCGTCCGCCCTCTCCGTCTGCGCGCCACGCCATCGCCTCCTTCCGCGCGCGGGCTACGCCGCATCCACACCTCCCTCATCTCCCGCTTCCGCCTCTGCCTTGCCCGTCGATGTCCGCACCGGCGATGCTGGCGTATCCTGAGGGCCCCTCCCGCGGAGTCGGTGTCCATGCCCGTCGCGCTGTTGGTGTGCCACGCCGCGCGCGCGCTCGGAACCGGGGAGCGGTGGGATGCTAAGCGCACGCATACCCCGGGGCGGCGGGGCGCGGGGCGCGCCTGAGGCGGGAGTGCGGCGCAAGCGCGGACGGGCGATGCGCGCGGAGTCCCCGCTCGCGCCCCGCTGGTGCCGTTGCCGAGCGGCGCGGCGCGGCGCCGCACAGACGCGCACGTTACCGCCCACCTCCCGCCTGCGAAGGGACTCCGCCACGGCGCGGGCGGAGGCGGCGGTATGGCGGCCGGGGTGCGGTGGGTGTGGGCGGAGTTCCCGCTCGCGCACACGCTGGCGCCGTGCGCGAGCAGCGCGGCAGGTGGAGGTGGTGCCGTACGAGTATGCGCAGCTGGCGGAGGTAGCGGTGCGGGTCGCGCGCACGGACGGGGAGAGACTAGAGCACGGGGACGATGTGCGCATATATTCCGCGCGCCCCGCTTTCGGTGTCGCACGCCCCTAGCGAGCACGGAAGGGCGGCGGCGGTGGTGCCGCGCGAGCTTAATCCGCCCCGAATGCGGCGGGGAGGGGACGCAGCTGGAGCGCGGATGTCCCGCACTCCGCCGCACTTCAGGCGTGCAGATTGCTGTCGAGGAGCGCGGACGTGGGTGCGGGTGGGACGAGGAGATAATGCGCGGGATCCCCGTCCACGAGCTACCTCGCGCGCGTGCCGGCAAGGTCGCCCGAACACGCATCGCCTGAGTCACCGGCTCTGTTTGGGGTTGGGGTGTCTCCGGGGCGAGCCCGGGGCGTGGCGGGGAGTCGGGGGCCCGTACGCCGCCTTCTGGTCTCCCCTCCTGCATTACCTCGCGCGCGCAAGGAGCACGGTGGTGTTTTCTGGCGCGTGCGGGCGGCACGGGGCGGTAGCGGCGCGACGCAAAGCGGCGACGACCGCGCGGCTGCCGCTCGTGCTCCGCGCAGAGTGTGTGCTGCCCCCTTAGTTGAACGCTTGCTTATCCTGTGTGCCTCCGATTCATTATTATATCTTTCCCCGCATTCCTCGCACTGAACTCTCAGAACGGTGTCGAGCTCATTTCCGTGAGACTCGAGTGATGATGGCTCGCCGAATCTTGGCCCGTGTCAAAGTGCTTATCCTACTTTGCGCACGGATTTCCGACGACTTTTTGAGTGTCAAGTTCTCCTTCTAGCTGCCGTCGATATTATCGGCACGGTTAGACTCCCATTGAGTTTGCATTGAATTGTGGGTGGTAGGTCCGTCAACTCTCCAAGTGCCAGCTTACTGTGAATCCAGCGCAGCATCGTGCGCGATGCGCGCCGGCCTGCCTCTCTTTTTTTTGGAGAGGCTAGGCCACGAACATGACAATCTTCAAGCTTCGTTTCTCTCCTCGACTTCCAATCCTCCCAACGAATCCTCATCATAATCCTTCTGCCCGAGCTTACTCGCAATTCACTCGGGCCTCGGGATGCAGGTTAGTCGGATCCATATGCTCGCGGCCTTCAAGGTTTATAACTTTTAACCCAGATGTCACGGCACGAGTGCTAACCATGCATATTCCACTCGACGTCTAGTTCGATTCGACTATCTACGTTGAAGTTTTTGGCCGATCTCCGCCCTATCTATTTTCCTCGCGGTTCACAGCGTCGCGCAAAAGTTGCGAATTATCTCCGGTGGGATGTAAAAACCATAAACTCCGTGTGCCGTATGTCCCTTCGAGAGCGTGTCGATATTGGGCACCGGTACCAAGCAAATAACAATGAACTTGAATGCTAACACACATTTCTTTTTCATTGAATTAGTCACCCAACGTATCATGACCGTTGGAAATTCGTGAATCAAGTGTTCCTGTAAAAGCTTGAAAGCATAATTCCTTCCACTGGATACTCAAGAAGTCTGTGAACCTATGAGCTACTTCATTCCCAACCGCGCGATGCAACAACATGGCTCTCCTAGATTTTCATGCAGTGCTGGAGTTTTCTTTACTCGGTTTCCGAGACTGTACAGCATTTCTCGGACCTCGCCTCAATTGACTCGGTACTGCTATTTCTCGCCCTCGGCTCAAAATACTCTGCTTACACGAGATGAGGGAAGAGTTCTGGTATCTACTTTACACCAATCCTCCATGTTGAGCTCCATCCTTCTACATAGTTGCGTGAGACGGTGATACAAAAAGATATAGATTCCATTTATGTACAGACTAACAACTCTCAGACTAGCAACTCAACCATAATATTCAACAAGTGTAATGGACAATCGGACCTCCCTCATAAATCTCTTCTCTCCATTGTCTCTCGAGGTACCCAGCCGCCTGTTATATCTGTGAGTAATCTGATAATAAAAAATGATAAACACATACCGATCTCGGACGTTCCGGTGGTGAAAGAGGCTGTGCCCCATTCTTGATGAGGAGGTCGACAATTAATTCATCCTGCCAGGCTGAGGCTGCTTGCAATGCACTGCCATAGTAACCCTGTAAATTAAGGTTGGCTCCGCTTTCGATGAGGAGTTGAACAACAGCTTCATGGCCTTGGGCCGCTGCCACCCACAGTGCAGTGGTGTCTTTGGCAGTTTGGTTGAGGTGAGCCCCATTTTCAATGAGAAGGTGAGCAACTGCATCATATCCCCGACAGGATGCAGCCTGCAGTGCTGTCCCATACTTGCCTCCCTGGGCATTTACATCTGCTCCCATCTCAATGAGCAATTGAACCACTGGCTCTGCTGGCTCCTGTCCCCATCCATATGCACATGCAGCCTGGAGTGCAGTTCCATACTTGCCTCCCTGGGCATTCACATCTGCACCCTTCTCAACGAAATTGAGCAACCGACTCATGTCCGGCTCCAGATGCAGCCTGGAGTGCAGTTCCATAATGGCCTCCCTTGGCATTCACATCTGCTCCCTTCTCAATGAGAAATTGAGCAACTGACTTGTGTCCCCAACAGGATGCAGCCTGGAGTGCAGTTCCACACGGTCCCCCTTGGACATTCACATCTGCTCCCTTCTCAACAAGAAATTGAGCAACAGACTCATGTCCCCCTGCAGATGCAGCCTGAAGAGCAGTCCCATAGAATCCTCCCTGGCAGTTGGCATTGGCACCATACTTCTTTACAAGCAGCTGAGCCATCTCAATGTAACCATAGAAGACTGCAACAGACAAAGCAGGGTCAATGCTGGAGTCATAATCTACTGGTTGATCCAACAAGTGAGTGGCTATCTGCATCAGGTTGGAGGCAGCTGAGAGCCACATAAGTGATGGGTTCTGGGGCCAGTCTCTGTCAAAATGGTCCCAGGGGGGTACCGGTCGCCACTCGTAGATGCTGTACCAGATAACTTTCCAAGAATGGGCTTTTTCAAGGAAGAATGTTAGGTCTGGTTGGAGATCTAGCTGTCTGGATGCTTTGGCAGCATGTAGGAGAAAGTGTTGACTGTATGCAACCAGTGGGTGAGCTTTCACCCATTCATGGACCATATATGATTTTGGAAGTTGGGAGAATTCATTGAAGGAAAGGTATGCAAGGCATCGTGATGCAATCATCATATGAGCATCTGCAAACTGGACTGACTGGATGCTATCAAAGTAGCCTTGTGTCATGTAGTGGATGAGTCGGACCACAGACATTGCTTCATCAACCATAATCAATCCAGCGCAGACTGATAAAACAATATTGATGTCCATGAGATTATCAACATCAAGAGTTGTTGCATCTGGTTCAATAGCCAAGGCTTCCCGAAGCTCTGCCACAGATAAAGGCCATTTGGCATAGGCAACCCATGTGAGGGCTTGAAGAGCAAAGTGTCTGTCATCCTCGTTCTGGTTCTTGATTCGGTTCATTGCCTCATCATATGTGTGGCTTAAATCCTTTGGGAGATGTCGAAGAGCCTCCTGAACTGCCTTGACAGTGTTCTTTGTTGCAAAGGATTCTGTGTGAAGCTTGGCAAGCAAAAACCTGAGAAATTCTTGTTAGATGTCAATTTTAGCCTTGATGGTTTACAATACTTACATTCCATCTGCATTGCTGGAAATTTGAGACCTGATTTCGTCATGCAACTCTGGCCTAGTTTGAACATGCTTGGATAATCTTGGGGATTTCTGAATTTGCTTGTCCACATATTGCCAGATATCATCTTCCGTTGCCTTTATCTCTAGGCCCGAGACATCTGGGAACAGATCATCCAGAGTAACATGAGGTCTGGAAGTCATCATCAGGCTGGTGGTGGGTCCCAGCAACATGGACAAATGTTCAAGCAAGATATTCCGCTGATCCTCAGGATACTCATCCAGAGCATCAACAATAATATATGCTTTTGAGTCTTTGGCCATAGCAGATTGAAGTATGTCAAATACTTCAGTTAGTGAAGGTCTAGTATCTCGCAGACGATGATGCTTGTACAGATCATGTGCAGCTGGGGGGAGTGAGCTGTCCACAACAAGCTGTTTCCAGACACTGGCAAGGAGATTTTCAAGAGTCTGCACCTCTCTCTCCTTGTGGTTGAGATAGATGCATGCCACTGCAGTGTCATTGTTCGGAAATTGAGCTTGGAGGTGATTTACCACCACTGACCTATTGGGTGCTTAGCACAGAGTTCGGAATGAGGAGCCTAGACTCACGCAAGGACAGTCTTTCCAGCACCAGCTGCTCTCCACACAGTTTAGAGCTGTGGCTGACGGAGTGCATGATAACGTACGTATTCCTCGACACCACAGCACTCCTCCGGATCCTGATGTCCAGTTCTTGAACTTTGCATCTGAAAGTAGCCATTCACCGGTTCCTGGTTGCCAAGCCCGGAAGACATCGGCCTGTCGCTGGAAAAAATTGAGAGATGTTATCCAGTTAAGGATCTCTTTCTCTTCAGCAGCTGTGGTATGTTTCATGAACAATAAACCATTCAACAAGATTGTGAACTGACCTCTATCATGTTCTTGCTGTGTCCGACCCTGTTCTGTGACAGTAGCCAGAATGGCTAGCAAGAAATGCAAGTATTAGAGACAGAAGTGGCAGGAATTTATTCCACTCACCATTGTGGTCTTTCTTGTGTTCCTGGTCATGCTTCTCCCCAGCATCCCTGAGGATAGTCCATTCAACACCTTCACAATATTCCCTATGGCACGCACCAAATTCCCAGTGTCAGCCAGGTGTTAAGCAATGACTTCATTGACTCAAACTCTTGCAAGTACTCCTTCGCCTCCTTCTTGTTCCAAAGAGTCCACGACAGCTGCTTTGATAATTTTGACAACCGGCTGTCAGGAAGCTTGAATTTTGCCGTAAACTTGTCCATCATCGTCTTGAATCTCCCCAGTGGGGCTGTCATCTGCTGGAGCACATTTGCCGACGGACTGGCTGCGACGTGCTTCTCCACCTCCGTGAGCAGCGGCTTGAGATCATCCAGCTCCATAAAGAGCTTGCGCTGCTCGGTGGGTGCATTATAGAAGTCCTTCATGTATTCACGGGCTTTGAGCGCCGTGTCGACGAGCTGGATGGCGCTGGCAACGGTCCCCAGTACTTCGGCCATGGTGGGAGAGAGCAAGAGATGTGAAGCTGTGTCTTTGTTCACCGCGTGGGACAAAGATGCACTCTGTCACCTGTGCAAATGAACTGTCAGCGAATCTGATATCGAACACAGAAGGTCCGGTGATGCACAGCCTTCCAGAGCCTCGCCCGCCACACTTTTGCTTCATCCAGCTTGTGAACTACTTATCAGCAGTCAGGAGTAATGTTGTCGATTTATCTACCATTCAGCAGCCCCGTCGTTGTCTGGACTCTGAAGACCGGACGGCTAACCATGGAAAATTTCGACGGGCGTCAAACGTCGCGCATTCGCGCAACGTGTCCGGAAGGCCCGTTCCGGATTCACTGACTCGGATCGTTTGCCCGTGCGGAGCGGGGATCTACCATTGCGGGACGACGGAGAAGGTCATATTTTGAACTCTCCTAGAGGCGGAGTGTTCGTGAAGAAATTCTGTTCGTGACCTCCCCGGTACATATTTTGAATCGACCGCGCGCCTCAATTCCATATCCCCTTCGCTATCGCGCCACGTTGAATTCCGAAGCCACCTTGTCATATATCCGTGGATCGGGAAACACCATGCGGAAGCCACCTACGAAGGCCTGATGGGAAATCAAAATGCTTTTCGTAAGACCATTTGAGAAGGGGTTTGAGCTGGAATAGCGGACAAGAATTCGTGGGCAAGAAAGACGGTTCTGGATGGGAGAAATTTTCAATCAAGTTGGGACGAGTCTCCTATAGCTAGGAGCCCCTTTTTATAAGCGCCCACTGCACGACTCGGTTAAAAATCCACTTACCTAAGAGTAGTAGTCTGTTAAACGGACTAATTTAATCGGATTAATCTATTTAACAACCCCCCTTGTTGAGAACAACCCGGGTTGCTGGTCCCTGGATCGTTTTTCTATTTAACAACCCCATCATTTGTATCATCAAATCTGATGGCGGGATGGCGGGATGAGGCGGGACACTTTCAGTGCGTTCCTGGTGGTCCGTCGGGCCTCTGATAGCTATGAGAAAAACATCCAAATGACGAGCCATCTTGACCAGTTCCCTGTTGTTCTTTTCCGGATTTTACTGGTCAAAAATGGCCAACAACTGCACTGCTCGGGGCTAAAATTTGCCTAAAAGTCCACAGAAATTGCAGGGAAAAAGATCAGAGAAAAATCGAGAAGGCGTTGGAGTGTGTTCAGGACACATTCGCCATGATGCGCCTCGACGTGAACTGTTTGGACTTCAAAAACAAGTGTAAGACCAGTGCCAGCATTTATTCTATGGCAAATCTGTAAATAGCGGGGGGTTGTTAAATAGAACATTGATCCAACAACCCGGGTTGTTTTTAACAAGGGGGGTTGTTGAATAGATTAATCCAATTTAATCCGACAAGACGATTCCGCAGCAGGATTCGCAGTGAACCAGGATCGCAACGATGCAGAAAGACAAGATGGGCGTGTAGCAGAAGTTGAGCTCGATCGAGGGCTTCGTCAGAGCGCCGAGTCGCTACCTCAATGCTGGGAATGCTTGTGAACAATAGAATGACATGCGATGGTTCAAATTGGTCCAACGATTCAAAGGCGACGAGAAGTATATAGTGCTGATGCAATCAAATTCGCGCCCGGACACGCCGGCGGCACTCCCACAATTTTAAGGAGCGCCCGCAAGCACTGCGCGCCGAAATTAGTGCCGTTAGTGAGTCCGAGTCGCACAAGGATCTCCATTACTAACCCTAGCCAATTCACAGGACATCAGCTATTCCAATGTACCCGACCCGGGTTCAAAACAATATTAATGTAGGGTGAATGAGCACAGGAAGATATATCAGGATACGAAGTCCGAGGACGGGCCAGGATTCCACGAACCCAGAACGGACGAATTTCGGAATGGTCGGCCGGAGAAACCTTGCCTTTGCCTCGACTTCTGTAGAATGGTTCCCGACGCCCACTGAACGCTTGCGTGTCGGAGTCGTTGGTTTCGGATTGAATCGCTCGACAGGGAACGGCTCAAATCGCTCGCATCGATAGCAAGGTACGTCCTCAGACGAGCTGTGCATGGGTTCATAGCTCGTGCTCGTAAAGTCGCAAATCAGCTTGAGTTCATACAAACAAAAACTTCCGACTCACAGCACGGCCGCTGAACTCCGTCGCCGATCAATTCCGGACTGGAGATGCTCCCAGTGCAGACCTCATCACCGGATGTGTCGCCAGAACTTGCTTGATCCGAGATTTTCTTCATTTTGTGATTTGACAAGATACTTTGAGTTGAGATGAGATCGAGCTACCTAGCTCGGCGTGCGCAGCCGCAATGCATGGCAACACAATTACAAGAGGACCTTGCCAGCCACCAACGAGAGGGCTTTGATCCGCGGAAGCGTGCGCGCTGAGTTCCGCATGCCACCGAGGCGTCGGTAGTTGTTAGGACTGGATCTGGAAGTCCATGGGCGCCGCACAGCAGCCTTAGAATAATCAAAGGGGCGAGAATAATCAAAGGAGGGAGAATAAGTAAAGGGCCCCGAGAATGCAGGGATTAATCTCCGACGCCCGTCCAAAAAAAAGTCACAGTCGCCGAATTCCACGGGGAGGGCAACCCAATTCGGTGTCGCAGAGACGAGAAGAGCGTAGGAGCTTGGCACCCATTCGACGTATCGGACTCGCCGTGCTGGATGGGTCTTATACGCGGTTGATAATGGAGGACGGATATCGAGGGCACCGCTAGCTGAGTGCAGCTGCACGGCCTTCAGCGTGGCGGCGGGTATGTGCGAGCTGTACGCGCGGCTGCGGTCGTGCTCCTGCCCGCTGCCTTCCTCTTGGCCTTCGTCCGCGGGCGGTCTCACTGTAGGCGGGCAGACACTCCGCGCTCTTTCGTTCTCAGAATGGGGTGGGTACCGCCGAGCCGCACAGCCCTCCGCGCGAGGGCGGGGATGCGCCTGCTGTACGCGCGGCAAGGGTCGTGCTCCTCGCTCGCTGCGTAGGCTTTGGCCCCTCCTCTCTTTCTCAGCGTGGCGCGGGAGCCTGTACTCCCGCCTGTGGCGCGCAGGCCGCGAGTTCGAGGCGTTCTCTCGGTCTCAGAGTGGGTCGGGTGCCTGCAACTGCGTGTAGCCGCACGGCCTTCAGTGCGGCGGAGGATCCTCGCTCCTCGCTCATTGCGTACTCTTGTACAGCGCGGCGCAGGCCGCTGCACCTCTTTTTTTTCTCCGCGTACATGTGGCTTCACCGTCTGCTACTCGCATGCTCAATGCTCGGCGTCGCCACACCCGCCGCCGCCGCTAGATGCTCGCTCGTCCGTCGTCTGTTGTCCGCGTGGCGCCCGGGGCGGTACGGAGTATCAACGAGAAGAGTGGGAGTGGGATTCCCCAATCCCACTCCCAGAGCAATCAATAGTGCGATTGACCTGTGTTAGTGGGACTCGAGATCAATAGTGGGATTCGGCAGGTCATTAGTGGGATTCGGCACGCGAACCATCTGACAGGATGCGACGCGGTATTCAAACTCCGCTAACTGCATGATGCGATGTCTCTCCTCCCCTAATTGGTCCTCATCCAGGCAAGGCCTCTTATGAAGAAAGGCTCAATTTTAGGGACCACAGACCGTGTAGTGAAACCGGCCGAGGCAGCAGTCAATTGAACCATCACATACCAACAGTAAACAAGCCAGTTGTGCCGACGCGACTGGAGCCAAATGAGTTATGGCCCAGAAAAAATATTGGTGGTCATTCAGCCTTGAGTCAAATGTTTATTACAGTCTCAGTGATATGAAATCATAGAGAGAGTAGGCATATCCGCCACAGTTTCCACGCGGACCAACAGTGGACAGACAATCCTGCGAGCGCATACCTGTCGGGGAGGGGTCTACGCCTCCCACATATCTCACTGTGCCACATTATTGTCGCGGGCAGGCCTACGGCCGCTCACAGACTTCCGGCCGGAGTGTTAATATCCCGGATTTCATAGTACAGCTTAATTGCAATGGCTGGACAAAAAGAAGAAAAAAAGTGTTTCTGGAGCAGAAATATTTGCAAGTGCACATAATTTCTCTCTGGCTCCCTTCCTTCTCCACAGTTTCAAGCTTTAGGGAGTGAATTGCTTCAGAGTTTATCCACCTTTGTTTCACATGTATCCAGCGAGATTGCCACCCCGACCCACAGCAGTGTTTGGTATGAACCATGTTGTCTCCGCCGGTGCTTCAGGAACCTCGAGATATCCCCATGGAATACAACGCGAATGTTGACATCGACGCAGACATGGCTGCGCTCACCAACTTCTTTTGGGCACCAATTTCTACTTCTTTGACGCCCACTCCACTCGAGACTCTCAGTATGGGCGATTTTCTCCTGGACTTCGACGATGCACCCGTGTTCCATTTTACAGAGCATTCCAGCTCTGCCGAACCTTTGCCCGCCCTCCCTATGCCGCCGGCGTCTTCACCTCTGCAGCCAGCAACACCCAAAATTACGAATGTGCCGACAGTCTCCGGTCGAAAGCGTGGTCATCAGGAGGTGGATCCGGCAAACATACTGCCGCCGGGCAGTGGGCGCGTCAAAATGAAATCCCGGCGTGCTCGGGGAAGATCAATAGCTTCAGATGGAGCTCTCTGTCGGTGTATCAATACTTATATTAGAATTCAGATTTTTTCCTTGGTCACTGCAGTCGGGGGACCTTTCGAGACATGCACCTATATCTCAGCCATTTGAAGTTCGAGTATTCATCCGTTGTCCTTGGTACTGGATTCAGCTCACACAATGTACCGGGAGCGCTCCGCCAGTGGTTGAATCTTGTAGTCTTGGTTGAAATTCATGGAATACTCAACTTAAATTCAGGAATCTGGGAACGGACCGGTATTTAAAACGGGTAACTGATTACAGTGCACTTTACCCGTTTCAAATAAGCTCAGATGCCCTACAGCGGTGGGGCGACGGATTCGGGTCGTGACCTGGCTCACAACAATGATGCGATGCCGTTGATGCGGTGCAGTGCCGAAGTGTTTCGCGCAGTTACACCCGAGTCGCACTGTCGCAACCAGTCCCACTAACCAAGGTGAGTCCCACTATCCATTGCTCTGATAGTGGGATTGGGGAATCCCACTCCCACTCTTCTAGTATATACTCGGCGGTACGTGTGTCGCCTCGAATGCGCAGGCGCGGGGTGTGGAGAGTCTTTGCGGTGACACGTAGACTAGCCAGGGCGCGTGTCATAGCGAGAGATGAGTCGCAGAGGAGGGCGTGAGGCGCACTTTTTTCCATGTCGCGGTGCTTAGGGCGGGCTCGAGTCCTCCTTTCTTCTTGAGCGTGGTGCGGGTACCTCTACCTACGGCTGCGACGCGCAGGCCGCTCCCCGTGCGACAAGGCGCACCTGTGGCGTCTGTGGCGGCGTGGGTACCTCCGCAAGGAGCTCGAGCGAGTCGAGCAACGCCGCTGGCGCGTCTCCGCCGTGAATTGCGTCATGCGCGCGCAGATCTCTGTCGAGGAGCGCAGCGCAGCAGGCGCCGCCGACCGGTTGTATTGGGTAGGGTGTGCGTGAATGGAGCAGAGGGAGGAGAGAGGACTAACGCTGCGCGTACGCCCTCCGCGCGAGTCGCTGCCCCCGCTGTCAAGGAACACAGGCCGGGCGGAAGCTAGAGCGGGTGTGCGCAGCCGGAGGAAAGCAGATTGCGCGCGCTTCGCGTACAGCTGGAGGTGAAGAGCCGGCGCCGAGGGTGCGCGGTGAATGTATCTCGCCCTCTGATGCTGCAAGGCCACAAGCTGTGCGTCTTATACATTTTCTGCGTCGACCAGGTCCTCGGCTTGGTTTCCCCCTCGGACTCGATTTGTTCCTCATTTATTATTCTTTTATTCCTCGATTCCGATTCCCAGCGCACGACTTACCTGCATATTCGAGTACGACATTGTATTTTCTTTCCTTGTCAATCAAGCCATCAGTCCACTTTCTGTCTTTCCCAAATTGCAACTCAAAAGCCGGTCGCATTTCTTTCGAACATCTCGACAGTGGGAACAGCGAAGGGATGCGCATATTTTCGTGTAATGAATCTCGGAACGTCATTGTGTATCCAACATATTCCCAACGAATATTGCACACATCAAATCCTATTATTTGGCCGTGAAGAGGGGGATGGTACCCAGGATGTTCGTCAACAGAGGACAAACAACTCAACTAGATAATCGACATAAGCGTACACAGATCCCCTTAAATGTCTGGTCTCCGTTGTCATCCGGGAGGCTGTGATCGGCTGACCTCAAACAAATCTCACAGTCAAGGGGACAGTAAAACAGCGCAAGAGATTCGGACTTACGAGGCGGATCTCGTATTTGTCGAACCAGCATCATCCCAGAACGAATGAGGCCGCTGCGCGCCTCCGAGTTATGTATGTAAATCCACTGTTCGTCCATTGATACTGAGCAATATGGCAGGTTGAGCTACAAAGTACGAAGGCGTGATAGCAAGGAGGCAATGGGGTTCGCACGATAGCTTGAATTGTACTCGGGGCGCCATATTAATACGCGACACGAATTCAGGACTTGTCCGATGAGAAATACCTTAAATTGTAACCAATGAGGGTGGGCGAGACCTGCCGTGCGGTACCGAAAAATCCCGATGCAGCTCGTGCGGGCGAGCCAGACTACATATGTTTATTAATGTTAAGCCTCGCCCAAGAAAATCAGAGACGCTGAGGAAAACAATCGACGAGACGTCAGCTTCGGTGGGATTATGCGAAATTTAGACCCGCGGATCTATATTTGGTCGTCGACCTAAGCGCCCGAGAATTTCGTGCTGGGTGCGATTGCCCACCGGTGAGAGTCAGAATCCAAGAGTATCTTCGGGGGTGTACCTTGTTGAAATAGGCCAGTCACGCGTCCACCCCATTTCCACTCTCCACCCCTGTTTCCTTTCCATCACAACGGACCCTCGATCTACCTTATATATCTCTTATCTTCCTGTCGCACTCTAGCTTATTCCCCTGTCGCATCTGTACCCCCCCGTACCGTCTCTGCACTATATATCTTGCTCTGTGCTCTTCCTCGCGTGACGCCCGACCTTCCTATATACCTGTCTTGCGATTTCACGGTCAGTGGTGGATTGGACGCGGAATATCCCAGTCGGAGTGAGCGAGGTGAGGGGAATAGGAACGATTTAAAACGAGACAACGAAATGCCAATCCGCCGCGCAGATGCATATATATAGCGCGCCGGCGCTAATATCCCCACAAGTTTCGCGAATGGACACGGCGTCACGGGAGGCTCGCGAGACGCGCACAGGATGCAGGAGGGGGGATGCTTGACCCGCCGAATCGGCCGAGAAAGATTATTCTTGCAAAACAGCAGGTCGTGGATCGAGCACCGCTGGTGAGTCCGAGTAATCACAGCCCTTCCATTCTAGTGGACCATCAGATCCCGAAAATGGAGCGCTGGCTCTCCAGGTCCACGGAATCCGCGACGGGGAGAATCTTCATCTTTGAGCAGACTGGGGAGAACAGACGTGGATTGAATGCAGAATGACACGCTGTTAGGATTTAGCGTTTTGCGGGCGTAAGTCAGTAATAGATTACTGATGTCGTGAGTGATGTTTTTGGAAATATGAGTTTATGGGTCGTAAGTCATTAGAGCGTATCTGACTAGAGCAGATAGCAGGGTTCGTAAACTCTCAATGCGAGTGACTCAAACTTAAATCGGTCAACCAGTATAACTACAATTGTGACCTTGTGTCCCAGTGGGCTCTGCGCTTAACAAGGGATAACACAAGGCGATAACTTCCTATAGGCTACAGTGGGCTAGGTAGTCAGTTGAAATCGGCTATAGGCAACTTAGGCTAGCTTATTCGAGGGGTAGTTGTAGATGCTACGTGGTGGATTGAAGTAAAGATGTGGTGCCATCACATGAGGACAGGCTCTCATTATATACTAAGGAGATATACTAGAAGGTTCTACATAGCATTGGAACATTCTTGTGTTGCACTAGAATGTTCCTTGGAAGGTTAGGGGAATATACTAAAGAATTGCAGCAAATGTTCTAGAATATTCCGGGAAGTCCAGGAATATTCTCAAAACATCTCACAGGTGCTGTGTAAGCAAAGAAGCATCTACATAGATTGGCCATGTACTAAACCATAAGGGATTAGCACTTAATTGATGTAGAAAACATGTGGGGAACATGTTTTCAGAGTGAGCACGAGTTCAAATCAAACTCGGAGAGTTCCGATCAAATATTGATGGATGCGAACGTACTTGAGTTTAAGCTGTTCAGAAGCTTGAATTTGAGTCTGAGTCAAGTTCTCGGACTCAGAATATCACTGTTTGCAGCAACAACTCAGCTGCGAGAAGGCAATTTTGGTGGTGGATTCTGGGTCCGATGATCATTCTGAGCTGATCAGGGTCTCATGCAACCATTCAGGCCTCGAGCGGAAAAATCCACCCCACTGCAAGCCCACGGAAAAAAATTCCGTTCAGAGAGTTGGCCAAAATCACTGTTTGCAGCAACAACTCAGCTGCGGGCCCGTGGAATATACATTTGTGCCAGCATCAGCCAGAATCACTGATCAGACAATTTAAACTCATGCTTTGAAAGTTACACTTGAAGGAGATGTTTTGTTGGATTTGAATTCTCTCCCAAAACCGTCTCACCCAGTCCCATTGAAGCTGCAAAGAAATCCTACTGAAATACAAAAGTATCTAAATATGCACTCAAATGTATCCAATATAAGTACGAAGAATAAGTATTAGATTCACTGTTTCTGGCTGAGAACCAGCACAGAGACAGCTGAAGGCACAACACTGGCAAAACCAAAACTTCTTGCCTTCGGCCAGCATGCAAGAAAGTGTTGAAGACAAACCCACATGCTGCTCCATGGTCCAAAGAAAGCAAATGCCCACCCACTCATGCCAGCGGTGTTTTCCCTTAGCCCAGATGTTCACTCTCGCAGAGTTCCGCCTGAGTACCCTCGGCAGGGTGCTGCCACTTTTGCATCCCTAATGGGTCTAGCCGACCTGCCGAGGAGGAGTGGCCTTCCTAAGCCTTGAACCAACAATTGAGCACTCAGAATATCTTGAAGCACATGGCATTACATTGGTCTGCATGCCTTCGACTCCTCTTGATCCTTCCGAGACTTCGCGCTAGGCACATTTATGGCAGACATCGGCTCCATTCACGTGTGAGACTAAGAATGGACCCCCTTGGCCACGGAATTGTCTAAAAATTGGTTAGGAAGGTGTGGGAAGACTTAAGGATCAATGTTGTGAGCTCACCTAGTGCGAGCTACTTTTGGAACTATGGGAAACACTTGATTATACGAGATTGGCTGTGAGCATCGGACGCGATGGCCCACATTTAAATCTCAGTCTTTGGGCTAGAACATTGGTTAGGCACTCTGAACGTCATTCAAGAGTTGACCTGCATTTGGCCAACTATGATCCACCCATGCAGGACTAATAACTGGCCCCCTTGGATCTGCCTAAAAGTGGATCAGAAAGATGTGGAGAGGCCGGGGGACCATGAATCTGCACCTACCTAGTTGAATGAGTGTTGATGCTTCTGACCTCACTGTGGGAGTCAATACTATCTCACAATGAAACTAGGTTTCAAGTTTTTCACCACATTTTTCAGGTGAAAAACTTGAAATATTTGTGCTGTAAAACTTGAAAACAACTATTTTGCAATTTTCACTGAAAAATTTGAATCAAACTATTTTACATTTTTCACCTTGGTTCCAAGTGAGAAATGTGTGAAGAATATCTTGAATTTTTCACTTGTATTTCCCCTTAAAAAAGCGGTGAAAAAACACCTATCTTTTTCAGCACATTTTTCACCAAAAAAAACACATCAGAATATTATGAAAAATGTATGAAAACCAGGGAATCTGGGATTCAAAATTTTCACCAAGTTTTCTTTCACATTTTTCACACATTTTACACATCTTTTTTCACTGAGAATTCTGGTGAAAAAAGTTTTAAGTTTTTCACCTCTGTTTTCAGGTTGAAAACTTGGTGAAAATCTGCCATGAAATTTCAAAAATTTTGGTTCAAGTTTTTCACCTTGTTTTCCACTGCAAATTGTGGTGAAGAATGTTTGAATTTTTCAGCACAATTTTCAGCGAAAAACTGCTGAAAAACAAACGACATTTTTCACCGAAAATTGTACTGAAAAACTTGAATCTCCCAACCAGTGGCTGGAACCAAGCAAATAGCAGCAAATTGAAGTTTAACCCACATTTCTTCTTCATCGTATTATGACTGCTGTAAATTTGCGGATAGGTGATACTCAAGAAGCCTTCAAGCCCGTGAACGAAGTCATTTCCCGCTATGTAATGTAACAGATATATTTCCAGCGGGACACTCTACTAAACTTCTGAACTCAGTATCTGAGGGTATGCAGTATTTCTCGGACCCTATCTTAATTGACCCATTCATGCCATTGCCAGATGATCGATGTGCGCATTAGTGAGGAATGAGGTTTTCATTTCATTCCTTCTTCACCTCTGACTCAATATTATGTAAGCCCTGAATCATAGAATCTTACGAACCTCAAGAAGACATTCCTTCGGTGCATTGACCATCATAAACTCACTGACTCTGTTGATGTTATAGTACACAATGACAACACTGACAGGCTATGAAAATCTTGTTTACGCACATCTTCCATTTCAAACTTTATCGTTTCAGTGGAGTGAGATGCCGATGCAGAAAGCCAAAGATACTATACACATGAGACTGAATCATGCTATTCAACAGCTGTACTTGACGCTCAACCCTCCCTCATAAATCTCTTGTCTCCATTGTCTCTGGATATACCCGGCAGCCTGTTATATATGTGAGCTCAAAGTGATCTTGGAATAAACAGAATGATAAAAGCTCACAGATCTCGGACGTTCAGGTAGTGAAACAGGTTGTGCACCATTCTCAATAAGCAGTTTGACGACTGATCTCAATCCCCATATTGAGGCTGCCTGCAATGCAGTGCCATAGTAACCTTGTATATTAAGGTTGGCTCCTCCGTCGATGAGGAGTTGAACAATGGCTTCATTGCCTTTGGCCGCTGCCAACCACAGTGCAGTAGTGTCTCTAGCATTTTGGTTGAGATGAGCCCCATTTTTAATGAGAAGGCAGGCAACTGCCTCATGTCCGCAAATTGATGCAGCATGGAGTGCTGTCCCATACTTGCCTCCCTGGGCATTTACATCTGCTCCCATCTCAAGGAGAAATTGAGTAACTGATTCATGTCCCCAATGGGATGCAGCCTGAAGTGCAGTTCCGTACTTGCCTCCATGGGCATTCACATCTGCTCCCATCTCAATGAGGAATTGAGCAACCGCCTCATGTCCCCAAGATGCAGCCTGAAGTGCCGTTTCATACTTCCCTCTGTGGGCATTCACATCTGCTCCCTTCTCAACAAGAAATCGAGCAACTGACTTGTGTCCCCAACGTGATGCAGCCTGGAGTGCTGCTCCATACTTTCCTCGATGAGCATTCACATCTGCTCTCATCTCAAGTAGGAATTGAGCAACTGACTCATGTCTGCGAAGAGATGCAGCCTGAAGTGCAGTTCTATCCATGCCTCCCTGGGCATTTACATTTGCTCCCATCTCAATGAGGAATTGAACAGCTGACTCATTTCCCCCATGGGATGCAGCCTGGAGTGCAGTTCCATACTTTCCTCCCTGGGCATTCACATCTGCTCCCATCTCAGTGAGAAATTGAACAACTGACTCATTTCCTCCATGGGATGCAGCCTGGAGTGCAGTTCCATACTTTCCTCCCTGGGCATTCACATCTGCTCCCATCTCAATGAGAAATCGAGCAATGGATTCATGTCCCCAATGGGATGCAGCCTGGAGGGCAGTTCCAAAAATTCCTCCTTTGGCATTCACATCTGCTCCCATCTCAATCAGAAATTGAGCAACTGACTTGTATCCCCAATGTGATGCAGACTGGAGTGGAGTTCCATGCATGCCTCCCTGGGCATTTACATTTGCTCCCATCTCAATGAGAAGTTGAACCACTGGCTCATGTCCCCCAATGCATGCAGCCTGGAGTGCTGTGCCAAACTGCCCTCCTTGGGCATTCACATCTGCTCCCATCTCAATGAGGAATTGGGCAATTGAATTATGTCCCCCACGGGATGCAGCATGGAGTGCAGTGCCAAACTCCCCTCCGCAGGCATTCACATCTGCTCCCTTCTCAATGAGAAATTGAGCAACTGATTCATGTCCCTTATCAGATGCAGCCTGAAGTGCAGTTCCAAACATTCCTCCGTTGGCATTTATATCTGCTCCCATCTCAACAAGAAATTGAGCAACTAGCTCATGTCCCCGATCAGATGCAACCTGAAGTGCAGTTCCATAGAACACTCCCTGGCAGGTCACATTGGCACCAGACTTCTTTATGAGCAGCTGAGCCATCTCAAAGTAACCGTAATAGACTGCGGCAGACAAACCAGAGGCAATGCAAGTATTATCCACTGATTGATCTAACAAGTGAGTGGCTATTGGTATCAGGTTGGAGGCGGCGGAGATCCACAGAAGTGATGGTGACCGTGGCCAGATCTCATGACTATAGTTCTCATCAATGTAGTCCCAGGGAGGTGCCGGTTGAAACTTGGAGAGACAGTTCCAGATCACTTGCCAGGAATGAGCTTTTTCAAGGAATAATGTTAGGCCCGATTGAAGATCTAGCTGTCTGGATGCTTCAGCAGCATGGAGAAGTAAGTATTGACTGTATGCACTCATTGGGTGGGTTTTCACCCCTTCATGGACCATATATGATATATCAAGTTGGGAGAATTCATCGAAGGAAAGGTATGCAAGGCAATGTGATGCAATCATTGTATGAGCATCGGCAAACTGGACTGGCTGGATGCTATCAAAGTAACCCTGTGTTGTGTAGTGGATGAGTCGGACCACAGACATTGCTTCATCAACAATAATTAATCCAGCACAGATGGACAAGACAATATCAATGTCCAGGAGGTTATCTACATCCAAGGTTGTTGCATCCAGTTCAATAGCCAAGGCTTCCCGAAGCTCTGCCACAGAGAGAGGCCGTTTGGCATAGGCAACCCATGTGAGGGCTTGAAGGGCTAGCTGTCTATCATCCTCGTTCTGGTTCTTGATTCTGGTCATTGCCTCCTCATATGTGTGGTTTAAATCCTTTGGCAGATGTTGAAGAGCCTCCCGAACTGCCTTGACAGTGTTCTTTGTTGCAAGGGATTCTGTGTGAAGCTTGGCAAGCAAAAACCTGAGAAATTATTGTTAGATGTCAATTTTAGCCTTGATCTTTTACTATACTTACATTCCCTGGGCATTGCTGATAATTTTATCCTTGATTTCATTAGGCAACTCTGGCCGGGTTTGAACATGCTTGGATAATCTTAGGGATTTCTGAATTTGGTTGTCCACATATCGGCAGATATCATCTTCCATCGCCTTTATCTCTAGGCCTGAGACATCTGGGAACAGATCATGCAGAGTAACATGAGGTCTTGAAGTCGCCATCAAGCTGGTCGTCGGTCCCCGCAACATACACAAATGCTTGAGCAAGATATTCCGCTGATCTTCTGGATATTCATCCAAGGCATCAACAATAATATATGACTTCAAGTGTTGGCCAATGACAGCCTGAAGGAGGTTGAACACTTCAGCGAGTGAGGGCCTAGTGTCTCGTGAGTGGTGATGCTTGTACAGCTCATACGCTGCAGTGGGTAAAGATCTGTCCACAACCAGCTGTTTCCAGATGCTTCCAAGGAGATTTGCAGGTGTCTGAGCCTCCCTTTCTTTGTGGTTCAGATAGAGGCACGCAACTCCAGTGTCATTGTTTCGATATTTGGACCTCAGGTGATTTACCACCAGTGACCTGTTGCAGTTAATCAGATTGCTTGACATCCCAATAGGTCATGCACTCACGAGAGGACCGTCTTGCCAGCACCAGCTGTCCTCTCAAAGTTTAGAAATGGAGATGAGGGATTAGAAATGATAGACTGACGTATTCCTCGACACCATAAGATCCCTCCAGATCCTGATTCCCAGTTTTTGAACTGTGGATCTGAGAGAAGCCATTCACCGGTTCCGGGTTGCCAAGCACTGAAAATGTCGTCCTGCCGCTGGAAGAAATTAAGGGATGTTATCCAATCAAGGAGCTCTTTCTCTTCGGTGTCTGTAAGGATTTTTATTGACAGGTCGCTGATTAGACCTGGCAAACATACTCTTGCTACGTTCTTGCTGGTCCCGACCTATTTCCAGGAGAGCTACACAGATACAAGTGTCAGAGTCACTGTAAAGGACATTACTGCACTTGCCACGGTGGTCCTTCTTATGTTCTTGGCCGGCGTCCCTGAATGCAGTGAGTTCAACTGGTTCAACATTCTACTTTTTCACCCACCAAATTCCTAGTGTCAGCCATATATTCAGCAGAGTCTTCATTGACTCAAACTCTTGCAAGTACTCCTTTGCCTCTTTCTTGTTCCACAGAGTCCATGATAGCTGTTTTGATAATTTCGACAACGGGCCCTCTGGAAGCTCAAATTTCACCGTAAACTTGTCCATCATCGTTTTGAATCTGCCCAGTGGGGCTACCATATGCTGGAGTGCATTCGTCGATGGGCTAGCTGCAATACGGTTCTGCAGCTCCATGAGCAGCAGCTGGAGATCATCCAGGTCTGTGAAGAGCTTGCGCTGCTCTGCCGGTGCGTTATAGAAGTCCTTGACATATTCGCGAGCCTTGAGTGCCGTGTCGATGAGCTGGATGGCGCTGGCGATGGTGCCCAGTACTTCGGCCATGGTGGGAGAGAGCAAGAGCTGTAAAGCTGTGTTTTGTTTGGCCGCCGCTTGGAAAGGCGCCTGGAGAAGGAGATGGCAATCATTTGACATGTCGGATCCGTTGGGAGAATCTGATATCGGCCAAAAATACTTGCACAGCAGAGAACACTCGTGACAACAGCTGTGGCGTATAATCAAGCTGGCTCGGATTGGACTTGTTCGGTGTTCCAATAGGAAACGAAGGAAAGGAAGCAGGAAGCCCTGGACAGGGTGCAGATAAGAACGAAGCGTTGCACACACCTTAACTGTAATGTATCCCTTGTCGCCTCCGAGTCCCATAGGCAAATCCCATCCGGATGGCCAGGTTTCGGGATATTGCAGTTGATGAATTCCGACCAAAACATGCTTGAAATCACTTTCAAGCGAACGGAACACGGGTCCCAATGCCGCAGATCTCTTCATAAGAATGTCAGTCTCGCACGAGTCACAGCTGTGGATTCCCGAGAAGCCCGAGCGGATTTCGACATTAATTATTATAAGTATAACAGTCATTCCAATGTACATGTACTCGACCCGGGCAAAAACAATATTAATGTGGGTGAATGAGCACAGGAAAACATATCATGATACGTAATCCGAGGGCGGGCCAGGACGAATCCAGAGCGGAGGAATTTCGGAATGGCCGGCGGAGAATATTTTGCCTCCGATCGAGCTCCGTAGACGAGTTTGCAATAGACTAAACGCCTCGATACGCTTGTTCATCGGAATTAGAGGCGTCGTGTTTGGATTGTGGTTGAAGAGCTTCGTAGTGAACTCCAGAAATAGCTCGCATAAACGGCAAAGTAGGTCCCAAATGAGATGTGCATGGCCCCATAGCTCGTGCTCGTAAATTCGCGATCAGCATGAGTTCATATATACAAATACTGCCGACTCAGAGCACGGTCGCTGAATTCCGTCGCCGATCTGACTATCAATTCTGGACTGGAGATGCTCCCAGTGCAGACCTCATCACCGCTTGATTCAGCACCAGAGGGGAGATCTTCGTCGTTTGTAGTTTGCCAAGATGTGGTGAGATGAGATGACATCGAGCTAATCGGCGTGCGCAGCCGCAATGCATGGAAATACAATTACTAGAGAACCTACATTGCCAGCCACCGACGAGAGGACTTTGATCCTCCGAAGCGTACGCGCTGAGTTCCGCATGCCACCGAGGCATCGGTAGCTGTTGGGACTGGGTCTAAAATCCATGGGGCGCCGCTCAGCAGCCTTAGAATAATTAAAGGGGCGAGAATAAACAACCCGAGAACTAGAATGCAGGGATAAATTTGTGACGCCCGTCCAAAAAACCAAAACCAAAAGTCACAGCCGTCCACATCCATAATAAAAGTGTGAGAGAGACTTGATTTGAAGGCGCAGAGAAGAGAAGAGCGCAAGAGTCCGCGATTC